>JAHYSP010004869.1:10799-23072 GCA_019455505.1 Pleochaeta shiraiana
AGACGTTAAGTAGGGGTATTCACTTACCCATCACACACTGTACTCCCCCTGAGATGTCTAATTTGTGCATTTTTTCTAGCACTAGCACACATCTACAAGGGTAAAAATTAAGGAAATCTTTAGACCTGCTGGAAACTCAGTTGGACAAAATTAACTGTTATTGTGAATAGAGGGGTTGAAAGAATTTAGGACTGTAAGAACGAAGATGAAAATTTCTGAATTCAGGTTAGTCTATCAGTTTGTGAAAATGAAAATGAAAATCGAACTCAAAATCAAGGAGTGAAGTGGATGGAATCCAAAAATTGAAATTCAAATTTTCCAAAGCTATTAGCCAAACCAATGTTCTTCCAACTCCTCTATTCACAATAACGGTTGATTTTGTCCATATAGGTTTTCAGCAGGAGTAAAGATTTTTTTTCTTTCACCCTGGCTATTCTGCAGTCGCGCTAGAAAAGCTGCACAGTTACATGTAGACACCCCAAAGAGAGTATCCCCTTTTTTCAATCAATTTTTCTATCTTTACATTGTGCAGCTTCTACAATAACCTCAAAAATAATACACATATAGTTTATAAGTGCAATTGCAAAAATTAGATGACACAACATATAAATGGACTATAATGCAATTCATTGTCCAGGCATTTCAAACTTCCCTTCTAATCCTCGTGCGTTTTCTCTCCTCAAAACTCACACAGTCAGGTCTGACAAAGTTATCCACACAGATCGTATGCCAACGGTTTCGGCTGCACAAGCTTTAGAAGACCTGACTTGCTCATCCAGAAGATGCATTTCTACAGGGATCCATTCGCTAGATGCAATTTTACAGAATAGAAATTTGGTGGATGAAGACTTTATCCGTGGGGGTATAACAAGAGGTCAGGTGACTGACATCTATGGCCCTCCCGGTGCGGGTAAGACGACTTTGGCGTGAGATATCCCTCCATTTTCGTTCTGATAAAGATTTAAAATAAATGATCTATGACTTATTCCTTCACAGAATGCAGTTGGCTGCCAGTGTACTCCATTCTGGTGACGGAGTAATATGGGTCGGTCAGTTACAACTTGTTTTGGCCTTCAATATTTTGTATCAAGACTAGCGCACAATCTGATGATAATTTGCATTCTACGGTCTGAATTGATTAAGATCTCAGAATCAGTATCAAGTTATTATATACTTACGTCTATCTAGATGCGTCTCATAAAATATCGGGACTCCGCTTAACCCAAATATTGGAGTCCTTTAAACCTCTACCTGTTCAGGTAGCATCGCACTCCTCACCATCACCACCTGATCTTACCAAACTTCTCTCAAAGTTAACTCACTTTTCAACTCCCTCATTAGCTCATCTCATCGCCTTGCTCTTATATCCCACTCCAAACCATCCAACCCTAAATACAAGTCTTATTGTCATTGATTCGTTATCTTCTATCACTAGCACCGCATTCCTCCGAGAGACAAACATCTCAAATGCTTCCAAGCCAGCTGCAAGCAAGTTTTCTACACTCCAAAAATTATCATCTACGCTTCAAAAAATAGCTGCTACACGAAACATTGCTGTTGTGGTTACCCTTCAGTGTGTGACCAAGATGCGCTCAAGTTATGGGGCTGTTTTAATTCCAGCCATTGATTCTACTGTTTGGGAACAGGGTCTCCGTTGTCGGTTAGTTTTATTTCGAGATTGGGGCTGGCAAGATGAGAATAAAAATTGGATTAAGAATTTCCGCTTGGCAAAAGTTGTTAAAGCAGAGGGCATTAAATTATCAGAGAGTTCAAACAAGGTCGTTGGCCTCCAAATTTTAAAAGTAAATTTTATTCTACATGTTAGAGGCATCACTGATATCTACTCAGTCGGGGTTAAGTCCAATATCTCTTCCAAAGGATTTTATTTCTCCTATCAGTCCCACTACTATTGATGCCAATGAAACCCGATCTGAGCCATCTTTTCCACCAAAGCGGAAGCATCTACTGATAAGTCAAGAGATTGCTGACAGCGACGAAGAAGTAGAGGATTATAGCTGGATTGAGAACTTTGAGGGAGAATCATCCCTACCGCAACCAGAGTTACAAATAAGTAAAGGTATCCTGGTGGGTGTTGAGGTAGGCGGCGTAAGAGATGAAGAAAATGATCAAAACAAAGAAAATAAAGAAGATAAAGTGGATGAAAAGGTGAAAAAAGATATAGACATGGGTAAAAAATCTGGGGGTTTTGGTTTGAGTGATGAAATTATTTACAGGAAAGCTGGAAATGAATTTTTAGAGAATCATACAAACACCAGAGTAATCAGATTCACTAAGTCGATCATCGAAAATAGTGATAGCGAGGATGAAATCGCCTAATCGTTAGTGAGTGATTGTAATTAGTTAAAAACACTAGGTGTGGCGTATTGGCCTGCTGCTAACCGAAACCCCACCTTTAACCACAATAGTTGAATTTTGTGTAGTTCAGCATTTACAAAGATTTGAACTTGCCCATTTAGTTTCAAGGGATAATGCAACGATTAGCTTTAACATTTCTACTTCAAAATTCTTCTCAGTGTGTCACAGTCATGGCGATTCGCCCACCTTTTCGCGTTATCTCTACCCGTTTCCCTAAAGTTAGCAATCAACGACGAAGATATACCAGAGATCCCAACGACGCTAATGATGACACTGCGCAAGCTTGGCCCCGGACTTATCTTTACAATGATGTGAGTTTCAGGTCCCCAATTACGAATTATTAACACCTTCAATTATTTCTTTTTTTTATCTTTTCAACTACCTACATGTGCAGATCTTGGAACTTCTTAACGAAATTTCTCCCACCTCTCGCGCTCTAATTGATGTTCGCGAACCCGACGAGCTCCTTAAATATGGTGGTACTATACCAGGCAGCTTGAACATCCCTTTCATCTCATCGCACGATGCCTATTACATCAGTTCCGAAGCTTTCAGAGACCGTTTTGGCTTTGATAGACCTGCCAAAGAGGTGGAATTGGTTTTCTTTTGTCATTCGGGTGTGAGAAGCTTTTCGGCAGCTATCCTAGCCTTGAAGGCCGGCTGGTCGCATGTTGGTAACTACAGGGGTAGTTGGTTGGATTGGGAGAAACATGGTGGAATGAAAGAACTTGTCATGCCCAAGTGAAGTTTCCGAAGTTGATATAAGTTCATCCCTAAGATTCAGAGAAAAAAAAGACCATCACAGGCAGGTTTGACTACAGGTTGTCAGGCATTTGTATTCATTAGTGATTAATCTTTAAGCTTGATTAATACATCAATTTTATTTGGCCTTTAATTAGTTAAAACATAAATTTTGCGTGTACATTGCCTGATGAGCTTGCCGGCACCTTGTGATTACCCTCAATTATCAAGCTAGATTTCTTAAAAAAGAGCCACTTGATCGAAACTGCGAGCGCTATGTGAAGAGCAACAACAAATATCAATAACATCTTGCTAACTTTCTTTTCAGTGGCACTGAGTACAGGGTACATATTTCGAAGTAAGAAAGCAACACTAAATCCAAACCCAATCGCAACGAAAACCCAGTTTAAGATGGTTATCGGTGACCATGCCACCAAAGCTACGGGGATCCAAATCAAATTTGAATAACCGTATAATGCCCAACATTCCAAGAGATTCGCAGATTCGCTGCCAAAATATTTTAATGCGAGAAAGAGAGCCATGGGCACAAAAAGGGTGTAACCATAAACAAGACCAGCCGCACCTAAAATAAGGCAAAAGATAGTTAACTATTTGATCTTATATTCCTAGTGAAGTTTCATTATAAGTGATAACTAACCGCTTAATAAGTTAAAGTCATAGACAAATTGTTCTCCAACTGTCCTACTCAAGTATTGATTAATAGTACCACCTAAGAATAGAATAAATACGACAGTAGTCGCAATCCAAATAGGTCCATAGAGATCCGGATTCCCTTCCAGAGCATCGAGAAAGTTTGCGCGAGGATAAATAGTTGCCCAGCATCTTGTTAAAACTGAGGAGGTATCAACATCAAAGAATTGGGCATAGAAAGATAATGACCATAACATTCGCTTTGATGACGAGGAGCCATTATTAGCTGTTGCTGGTGGTGGTAGGCAATTAGCACTAGTACCAGGTGGCTTTCTTGCATTGCTCGACCCATCATGATTAAAATTTGAAGAATGGAATTCGAGGTCTTCTTGAAGATCTGTATGTCCGAGGTCGCCCTGAGGAAATTTGAGCTGGCTATCATCTATTGGGAGCATTGGATTTAAACAAAAAAAACGAGAATAAGAAAAGCTCTCGAGAAGATGGATGAACAGATAAATAGATGGATGAATAGAATCTAAGGTTTACGTACATCTTCATCTACATCAACCACCACATCATACCCAGCGTCAGTTCCAGCTCCTGGCATTTTGAGATGGTGTCTAGCTGGCAGTGAAATATATAGTTATGAAGTTTTGTTGTTGACTAACATGAAGACCCGTTTTCCAATTCAATCGCCACCCCTGCTAGCTGGCCACGTTGCCAAGAACTTACACTGCTCGAACAAAAAAGTAATTTATGTAGTAGGGTCGGATGGTGTAGTGGTATGCCATCCGGGCTGGCCTTCTAAGTAGAGTTTGGGTAGCCTTGAAACCTGCCCCACTTGAGACGGAAGACCACTGGTTTGAATCCAGTAAACCCTGCCATATTAGGGAGTGTAATGTATACGTTGATGGAGGTACACTTGAACATCCAAAGTTTTTTTGAAAATTTTTCCTTTGCTGGATATTCACGGAAGAGAGGCACAGAAGGTGACTTCGTTTTTCGTAGTGGTATTCGCAAATGCTGTTTGAGTGTAAGTGTCCAATTAATGTAAATCACGTAGTCATGATCTCTTATCCTTGATAGTCTTAGACTCCATAATGACGATAAAAAAAAATTATGTAGTAAACACTACATGGATTTGCATTAAATCTGGAACCAAGACTATATTTGAATTCAGTAGATTTAGGCTCTAGATCACATGTAGGAGCCCAGTTAGCCACTATTTCATCCTATTTTTTCTCACTATAGACTTTTTTTTAATTATGTAATGCGTATTCAGCCTCCAGGTTGTGACACATATTACACATTAGCAGTGTTTATATACATTGAATGATTCATCTTGTCGGTAGGTACACTTATGCCTCAGTTTCCATTTGTAGATGCTACTGTGATCACTACAGACTTGATTCTGGGCCTTTTCAAGTTCTCAATACTTGCAAACTTTGAGTTGGAGTCTAATTTAACTCTTTTGCTTTTGTTAGGCTTGAGCTTGATAATTTCCGAGTCCTTGCATTGTATTGCAACCACTATTGTAGCCGTGCGAGCTATAAGCAACCTATTTGTCTCACCAGATCTCTTGAGTGTAAGTACTGCTGTTACAGCTCAAAGTCGTAGTGAGGATAGGTTCAGGGATTATGAGTTGGAATGAACTATCTCAAGGGAATAACACTTTATCTTAGTGGATAAGTGTTGGGAGAGGGTAGGGAGGAGACAGAGGAACAAGATACAAGTCGAATGATCGAATGATTAATTTCAGAATAGAGGGAATATATTTAGTTAACGAAGGAATAATAGAAGTGATACAAATTGAGAAGCTGGAGAGCCTAATTCAATGGCTAATCCAGCTTCTTTAAATACCATAGATTTCGCTATACAATCAAAGTAATAACTTAAAACACAGAGACTTTCTAACAGTCGATAATTTGCCACGCTACAATTTGTTGGGAAACCAAACCTGTTTTTCCCTCGTGAGCCGACAACTTGCCGCGAGACAATTGTTTATATTTAAAATTTGTTTTCTCACGCGAGTCGTTTAGTTTCCAGCGTCAAGTATTTGTAGGAAACGAAATAACCTTTTTTCCGCGAACCCTAGCTATTTTCCAGTTTCGGCTAGATTACTTACCAACCTACCCGAGGACCGTGACAACTGCATCCTCAGCTATCGCCTTAATTTCACAAAGATGTTCTGTAAGTATATTTTCCTCTCTTGGAATCCTTCAAAAAGTCTTCAGTGTAGACGTACTCAGCAACCTCGATAATTAATACCACCGCCGCCTAAGCCACGTCTACTGTCGGTCCAACTGGGTGAACCTTATAAATTACTCCATGATTTTATTAGTTTCTGGTGATTAAATCCACAACCAACTAGGTCTCTAGACTCTGTAGCTCAAAGAACAAAGTTCTTCCATACTAATGCTTCACACTAGATAGAGTATCACAGGAAGCAAGCTTTTCGTCTGATTAACTCAACACGTTGAGTACTTTCTTAAATCTAAAAACTCTCTATTGTATGAATTAAATCATTAATTTACATGTCGGATAAACTCCGGAATTGTCTAGCCCAAATATTTGAACTATTCAATATGTTATATTGTATTGCATTATTGTCGTACCAGGCTATTGCCCTGCACCCACGGTGCATGATACACTCTGCAAAGTGCCATGGTCGTCTTTGTCTTCCACAGGTACAGTATCAGTCAATATTTTCATGATCAAACCCTTCATGATAGCTTTTGAAGTCACCATGCCCTAATCTTGCTGCGATCAAACGATGATACATCCATCTGAGTAATCTCAGTTCCGGTGGTCTTTTCCTTTTCATTTGGAGCTCCAGATTCTCATACTGACCGGGCCTATATTCTAACCTCCAAGATTCAACCGCATTTTTGGCCCTTTCTTTGACAAAACGGGCAAGTGCTGCATATGTATATTTGCGCCCATTAGTCACTTCTGGAAACTCAGCTACTATCTCGACTGGAGGGTCGCTCAAAGCTGCCTTCGCCAGTTTATCAGCTTCATCATTCCCGTTAATACCGGAATGGCCAGGAATCCACCGAGTCTCTACCAATTGATGAGATTATGCCTGTGTCTAGACTTGTCGAATATTGCCTGAGAGGATTTGGCTCTTCCACTGTTCAAAAATCCTACAGCTACAGAGTTGTCCAAAAGCACCTTAATGGGGTTGATACCTCCTTTTTCTATGGCCATTTCTAGAGCTTTCTGAGCTCCTAGTAGTTCTGCGTCGTAAACCTCGGCTCCAGGCAAAATACCTGCACCCTTTCCAATTACTTGACCTCCTTTGTAGATTGCGTATCACCAAGCATATTTAGCAAGGCCGCGAGAAAATCCATCTGAATATGCGCATCTTGTATCAGGTGGTAGTCCTGCTATCCATTGCTTTATATTGATTCTTTCGTCCTGTTTATCGCTTCCTGTAGGTTAAGTTTTAGGTTCTCCTCTTGGGAAGAAGATTTTTCCAGGACCTTCGGTAGCCCGTATATTTTTCACACTGCATTTTAGTTGTGTTAGATAGAGTTCTGGAAAGTTTAATTTTCTGACTTTCTGGCCAGCGCGAAGCTGTAGGCGTCTTATTGCATCTTTTGGTTCCTCTCTAGATCTAATGATGAGTGGGTTCCATGCATCTAGTCGCTGAATACGTGCCGCTGCTTGTAATTGTCTTTGTTTTAAGATAATGGTTGACGGTGGGATGCCTGACTCTCGGTATAAAACCAAGTTAGAAGTTCTACGCCACACAGGTAGCGCTGCTCGAATTACCCTCGTAAAAATACGGTCGAGAAGATCTATATGCCAGCCGACTCCAGTGCCAATTTTCTTGTCTTTCTTAGTGGTGAAACGGTGAAGTCCTGGCCACCATGCTTCTGCTCCATAAAATGCCGTGCTAAGTATACATGTTTGAACTGCTTTGATCATTTGTCCTGGGGCTGCTACACGCTGCACAGTGTTAATTTGTCTTAAAAAATTTGTCACTCGTTGAGCTTTTCCACACCACATCTGAATGTGCTGTTTGATATTGAGCTGTGAGTCCAGCCAAACACCAAGCCATCTCACATGCGGGGATACGTCTACGCTATGGCTTTGTACCTGGATACACAGACCTGACGTGTTCAATTTTTTCTCTAATCCCCCACTTATCACAAGAAGTTCTGATTTTGGAGGATCGAAATCTATCATGTTCTCGCTTGCCAGGTGTACAAGTTTGTCAACCTCATCTTTTGCCGCTGCTACTGCCTTTGCTGCTGTACTTCCAACTGCAAGAATCATAATGTCATCAGCATATCCAAAACGACTATTATTGTTACTATCCTCAACTACAAATGCAATGTAGAGAAGGAAAATGAGTGGTGATAGTGGTGAGCCTTTAGGGACACCACACCCCATCACTTTATCTTGCGTCGTTCCATCACCATGTCTGACACGAATTCTTCGCTGTATCAAAAAGGACTCTACCCACCGACATGACACCCTGGGTCATCCTTGTTCCCACATTCATCTAAGTAAGCGTCTGTGGAGTACTGCATCAAAAGCGCCTTGCACGTCTAATGTTACCATAGCCATGACTTTATTATTTCGCATGGTCGCTTCCGCGTCGTGTATTACACAAGACACAAGGTCAACGGCAGATCGTTCGAGAAGTGCACCAAAGAGTTACTGCGGAACAACTTTATACTCAATTGCCAGCCACGTCATTCTCTTAGCTAATATCCGTTCCAGACCTTTACCAAGACAAGAAAGCAACGATAACGGTCGCCAACCTTTGGAGGTTGCGAGTTCTCGACCTTTCTTTGGAAGAAAGAAGACTTCTGCTCCTCTAAAAGAAGTGAGAAAATGACCAAAATCTAATTAGGCCTGAAAGATTCTTTTCACATGTTCTCCTTTCACCTTCTAGCACGCCTTGAGTAGCCGAACTGTTATTTTATCAGTGCCTGGAGCCTTGTCACCTGTGTGAATTGTACTTTCTGTGACATCCTCTAAGGACAATTTTTGGTTCCAAGGGATAGACTCTAATTGTTCGCAATCCCACTCGGAAAGGTCTTGTGCCACACTAAACCTAGACATCAATATATCACGTAAGTTTCCGGCTCTTTCTATGGGTCTTGATACCCATTTATCATCAGCAACCATCAGCGGGTGAGGCCCTTGGCAGAATTAAGGCTTGACCCAGAGCATTACTTTAAACATCTGTGAGTCTGTAGAGACATCTTCGACTAGCTTCCTCCAATATTCTCTTTTAGCCTCTTCGACTGCAGATCTAAACCTTTTCCTTGCTCCTGCTGATATTTCTGGCAAGTATCTGGAGCTTCTGTACTCATGACATTTAAGTCTGCACTATTCATTCCGCCAAGGTGCTGACTTTCCGTGTGTATTAGCCGGCTTCCACCCAACCGCTCTGACTGCATCTTTCAGTACTTCCAATAGCTGTACTACTTGATCTTCAATATCAAATACTTTCCTTATTGAGCTCGGCTTTGTCAGGGGGTCGTAGATCTGCTAGGAATATACTATGGGTCGAACAAGGGTATCTGACAAGGTAACTAACAAGGAACTCCGACAGGGCTAGGATATGGACAAGGATGCTTCACGGTGTCAAAGATCAACAAGAACAAGTGCTTTCAAGAGTTATGGCAAGGTTAATTTATTAACAAGACTCAGATCTGAAGAGGTCTGAGTTACAAAGGAGGACTTCTTTAAATACACAAGTCCTAACGGGACTCCTGTGAAAGCTATACTAATTCTAAGAACTCAATGGAATAGCAAAGAGCTCAATGGAATAGCAAAGAACTTAATGGAAGCACATTGTCCCCAAACAACAGCTAATATTCATGAAATAACAGAATAGTCTAGTAGAACCTAATAGAATCTTACAGAACATATTACAGATGACCTGGGTCTTGATCACGAATTGTATTGCAACCAGCTCCAAAGTTGAAACAATTCTTGACAGGCTTGATCCAGGCTTTTACGTATTGAGAGAACTTGTCAAGATCTTTGTCTCGCACTCGTAGTTCCTGTGAGATTCTAGACAGGTCTGATCTTCTTGTCACTAGAACAGACCCCACGATGGTCATGAGGTCTGATGTACAATTGTATTCGCTTGATACTACTGCCCCCGCTACTGTGTTACTCCATATCAAGTCTAGTACGTACCCATCACGATGCGTAGGTATCCCAACCGTGGTGACAAGATGCATGTTATGAGATCTAGCCCAGTTCGTGATCTCTTCTCCATTTCCATATTGACGTAGGGTTATGGGTTGCCATTCTCTTGATGCTGAATTAAAATCACCCCCCGCAACTATTATAGGACCATCAGGCGACCACTTATTCAACGGCTCCAATGTTCCACTAGGACCGGGTGCTCGGTACACATTAGAGAATGTTAGACCTAATACTTGTACCAAGCAATAGTCGACTGTTTGTACTGATGTGTAGATCTTCGAGGCCTTTACGAGTATAGATTATTGCCCGCGGGCGAGTTCCTGATTCTCCAAATGGCTTGTGGTGATTAAAACCTGGATGACATTTAGAAATGAACTGACCCTCTTTCTGCATTGTCCATGGTTCTTGAATCATGACCACGTGCGCTCCTGCTTCCCAAGCTTTTTGTAGCACGACATCCATATTTGCTCCACCCTTTCCAACGTTTACTTGGTAAAATAGAAGAGCGTTAGGTTTTTCTTTGTGATTATGACGTGAAGGTGTACCACTCATTAATCTCTCATTATTGTCTCCTGGGTGCTGAAAACTTCAACGTCTTACCCTTCTCTTCCGCGGCTGCTAGTGCTGCCCTGAAATCTTTTGTCCACGCTCTATAATCACACATAACTCTGCTGGAGTTCGGGATACTACCACCCCGTCCTGTCTTCTTGGGCGAGCCATACAGTTGGAATCTGTCGACATGTGTGGTCCTGCACAGTTGGCATACTTAGGTGTGGTGGCTAAACACTCTGTCTCATGTGCTACAGTACAACTTCCACATCGCTGTCCTTTTGTACAATTTCTTGTTGAGTGAAAGCCCCAGCAGCGTTGACATTTTCAGTAGGGCGTCGGTATAAGAATGGTATTGCTGGCCCCCTTTCATCAAAAAGTCTAAATTTGAGATTCGTTGGTACCTGCTTAAAGTGAATGATTCAACAAGTGGATTGATGATCTAATGTGATATTGTTTGGTCCCACCTGCACTGTTGTGACCCCACAAATGAACTGGCATTCTGTTTTAACCATTTCCTCCGTCACCAAAACCCGACTGTCTAGGGTTCTGATATATATAGATACATGGGGAACTATTACCGAGGTCCAATCAGATTCTGGCTCAATAGCCACATTTTCCTTCTGGAACAGTTGTCCTACTCTCAGAATTGATTCTCTTAGCGCATCTGACACGCACTCAATTGCTAGACCCGACCTAACTTGTGCCATGGATATAATTGCTGAGGGTGCAATTCCAGCTCTTTCAGTGATAATCTTTATGATTGTAACAGGTAAAAGCTTTCTCCACTCGTGCCCTTGTCCCAAACCAAGGAAAAGTCGTTTATCTTCTTTAGGTGACTCCCGCACTGTTGGTTTCTTGAATGGGGAAGGTTTTCGCGTTACTTGACCTACAGGCGGATCAGGACACTTAGCTGCTTTTCGGGCTACTGTGACCCACGGAAACTCAGTCTAATGTGGCTTATTTGTGAGGGAGAGGTTGGGTTTCTCGACCGTTACTTTCACCCTAGGAACAGCTGCTATCATCGTGTTCGTCTTGGAGTGTTGAATCTTACCGGGAGGTTCAAGTGCCTGATCATTACCTAAGGCAAACGCTGTTACAATAGGCGCAATCTTTCTAATCAATGGCGTCACTAGGGCCGCCTCTTCCTTTCCTGTCTTGGATTTCGCCCAGGCGTCGATATTTTCTAGAAATTCTTGAGTCAGGCACATTTTCTGTTTTCGGTCGCGATCTGATTGCTCCAATGCGGTAGCAATACTCAGAAGGCTTGGGTGTAATTTGTCGCCTGAGTCGATTGACGCGGAGGACGACACTTCTTTGGAAGCAACCACTATGCCGCTAGGAAATTTCAATAAGATGTTAATTGATTATGATATCAGTGCTATGTACATGGCCCCAAGGGTTCTGAATGTATCCATGGTTTTATAGAATCTTTTTGGTGATGATCTTTATACAAATATAGAGGCTCTTGGCGCTGATCGTTTCAAACGAAGTCAAACTAGGCTTAGTTTCAGCCCCTAGTAAGATAATCAATAATATTGATTGGCCGTATGCACGTAATAGTTGATTCGCTACGAAATTTATATCCATAATAAATTTTATCTACATTAGGAAGCATTATATTTCATATTTCTCTTCTATTTCAACTACCATTTATTTATTTATTTATTTATTTATTTATTTATTTATTTATTTATTTATTTATTTATTTATTTATTTATTTATTTATTTATTTATTTATTTATTTATTTATTTATTTATTTATTTATTTATTTA
>JAHYSP010004873.1:2665-15055 GCA_019455505.1 Pleochaeta shiraiana
AATATTTACAATTAAGTTTCCCCTTTCTTATATATTTCATCTACAGTTCTACATTTGGTTTCAATCGCATCATCTCTCACACTATCTCGAAAGTCGCAACAAAGAACTCCCCACATCGTCAAGCCTCCCACATTTCAAAAACTAGCCCCGCGGGCACCGCCCTCGGTGAGGGCACTCCCCGCTGGCCCGATAAAGGAAGCTCTAACGAAGAGCGTTGATTCAATGACAGCCCGCGCAAAGGAAGCGGAAGCCCTCTTCGGAGGAATCACAGCAATTCTCGACAAACAATGCAGCGTTTCCAGCCGCGGCTCCCTGCCCGAACGACAATACGCGGCCCTCAAAAACTTCTGCCAGGACCTAGCGAAAGTTGCAGGTCGCCACTTTGTCGCCTACATCTGCGACAAACTTGCTCCACCCATCGATCTTGCTCCCACATCAAGCCGGGAAACACGCGGCACAGTTCCAAAAACCTATGTAGGCGTGGCTAAACGCGGCTTCGACAACCATGGGTCACAAAACCAAACCTCCTCGCGCCCCGGAGCTAAAGCTCATCTTTGGCCAAAACCCACCCGCTAGGATGATCCATTGTTTGTCCGCATTCCGGAAGGAGATAAAATCCGTGAGCTTTCTGCCTGCTGCATTCAAACTCATCTCAAAGCCAAGCTTGGGTCTGACAGCCAACTGCTCACAAATGTGCAGCCAACGAAAACTGGGTTTGCTCTATGCCCAAAAGTCGGAGATACAAACACGCTTAAGGAAAAAATTGCGACTATTAGCTTCTTTGGCGATGCACCGATTGAAAACTCAACACCATGGACGTCATACAGAATTAAGCATGTTACCCGGTCCTATGGTACACTAAAATCAATCGATGATGAGTTGAAATACTGCTTTGAGCCCGTTACGGCCGAATCAATGCATGAGGCTCTCACCGCCGCAGCTGGAGTGGCTCCAATGGCTATCGTAGCATCGCGAGGCAGTGAGGCTAATCCATTGTCCTCTGAAACAACCCGGATCGCCCGCTTCCCTGAAGTACACCAGCGCCTGACTCGCACCCTTTTCTTGTTTGGCTGCCGCACGCAGTCCAGAATCTTTCACTGCCGCCGCATAACAGTACAATATACTCGATGCTGGCTCTGGCACAATGCCTGCTCCTGCGCGTTTAGCCCAGGATGTCGCCTCTGTGGATCTTCTTACCACTCGGAGGACAAACATGAAAATTTCTGTGCAGCCACCAGTGCGCACTCTCCTGTCCCAACCGCTGCATCCATTGCCACGGGCCACACCCCGCAGATGACAACAATTGTGAGCTCAGGCCCACCAAAGACAAAGACTCAAGTTAGCGAAACCCGCCGAATTAATGTAGCGGCCCGCATGAGGAAACAAGCAGAAGCGGGATGCGTTAAGCGCACTACCTCCTCCTCCTCCCCATCCTCCCCAAATCAGCAAACTGCCGCAGTGCGCCAAACACACAAACAGCACAAGGTTCAATTGCGTCACACAATCCCTACGGAACTCTCCCAGTAGAGGTACCGAGCGTTGACCACATCCACTCATGACCAACACAAGCAAAAGGAGTCCAAACAAGCCATTGAATTTTTTTCGGCAAATGTTAGCAGAGGCGGAGTAGCACCCGAGATTGCCCTAAACGAAGCCCACTCAATTCTGCGGATGTCATCTTGATCCAGGAGCCTTACATTTTCAGAGATCTTACCTGACGGATTACAAAACGCCATCATTTTTATACCATCTTCTCACCCATCAACCACTGGACAGATAAACGTCCACGGGTGATGTCATACATCCGGAAAGGTGCCTGTCTTCACTCAGATTAGGGACACACTGCCAACTCTAGCGACCTACTCTTACTCAAGCTCACCTCACCCTCAGGAAAGTCGCTGCACATCCTGAACATTCACAACGCACCTTCAGGATCTAGTGGTGGCTGCGCTCTACAAGCTCTTCATTCTCCCTCGCTCCCCCTTCATGAGAACTTTTTGTTACAAGGCGTTCTGAATCTACATCACGCAAGATGGCATACATCTTGGCCCCGTGGCCCATCCCAGGGCGCGGAAAAGTTTGTGGACTGGGTAGAGGGAAATGATCTCTCTCTTCTCTCTCCCATAGACGAGGCTACACACACTCGTGGCAATGTTCTAGACCTAGTCTTTGGGTCCCCCGCTCTAATCACCAAGTCGCAATGCTTCATAGAACACCACTTGGACACTACGTCAGACCACGCTATACTGCTCACCACGGTAGATTGGACGGAGGACACCGTACCTCTCCAAAGGCTCAGATCAGATACTCTGGACCCCGCCCTGTTCAACCGCTTGCTGACTACCATTGTTAAAAATGTTGCAACAATTCCTCAGTCCCCAAATTCGGATGATCTAGGCGGACTCGCCCTAGATATTCTAGACGCAATTCGGTCGGCGTACTCTGGGTCGGCCCGCCGCTCTCTTGGCCATAGTGGGACTTCTCCTGTAAACGCGCCCGCCAGAGATATCGGAGACTCATAAGGAATCCATTAACCGACGAGGAATTCTCAGAGGCAAGGAAAGTTTATCGGAGGGCCATTAAGAAAACGAAGAACGAAGTTTATTTGAACAAGGTTGGGAATGCCAACACAGCAAAGGACATCTTTCGTATGACCAAATGGCACAAAACTACGGGCTCTTTTTGCTCACCGCCGCTCAAGTACCCATAGATCCCCAGAAAAGCCTCTGGCAACAAGCGTGGCCGAGAAGAGAGCAGTACTTGTGGACAACCTACTTACTAACCTCACTCAAGTAGATGATATACCTCTGAACGCTCCCACAGCTCCATCACGCGCGATACCCTTCCCTCCGCTAACCCACCATGAAGTCAAAGACTCAGTACTCAGGGCCGGCAATACTGCCCCTGGAATTGACGATATCCCGACTGCTATCCTCCAACATGCTTGGCCTCTAGTTGCGGATCATGTGCACTCCCTCTTCAGCAGCTGTGTTTCTCTAGGCTATCACTCCAAGTGTTTCCGCCAGGCTACCGTAATCATGTGTCAAAAGCCAAACAAATTTGATCTATCATGGCCCCCCTCATACCGCCCGATCGCCCTACTCTCTTTCCTAGGGAAGGGCTTAGAACGTGCTTTGGCTAAACGTATGGCATGGGTTGCAGTCAGACACAAGGTTCTCGCCAGCCAACAATTCGGGGCTCTACCAGGCAGGTCCGCGGTGGACCTAACCACCTGCCTCACACACGACGTGGAAAGAACTCTGAATGAAGGGCTTACCGCCAGCATGCTCATACTAAACATAAAAGGTGCTTTCGACGCTGTGCTCCCAGATAGACTGGTGAGGCGAATGAGAGAACAAGGATGGCCCGATGATCTAGTCAAATGGGTAGGATCCTTTGCTTCGGGTAGATCTGTGCAAATCAAGCTAGATTGCGAAACTGGTCCTCCACAACAGATAAACTGCGGTCTGCCTCGGGGCTTCCCTATTTCCCCAATACTGTTCATGCTCTACATCGCTCCGCGTTATAAGATGGGCAGTATATCTCACAGATTCGGCTACGCTGACGACGTAGCAATACTAGAGACCCGAAAGTCGTTTCAAGAGAATTGTATCTCGCTAACAGAAGCGCTGAAGGAAGCCTTAACGTGGGGTCAGGAGGAGGTAATTACCTTCGACCCCAATAAGACAGAATTCCAATACCTCTCGCGCCGCCGCGCAGTAAAAGATCCTGGTTCCACACCACGTATCACTTACAGGGAATTCTCAATCGCCTAAGATACCACTCGCCCGTACACAAGATGGCTTGGTGCCTATTTCGATAAGAAACTATCTTTCAAATGGCACGTCAATATTCTCGCTAGTAAGGCTATGAAGGTAGCAAACGCCCTCCGTAGTCTAGGTAATACAACCCGCGGGCCTTCACCAAATCTGCTCCGCCAAGCGGTAACCGCCTGGGTAATGCCTATCGCATACTACAGCGCCGAAACCTGGTAGCCTGAAAGACATAGATCAACACCACAAAAAGCTACAGTCTCAAACCGAGTAGAAGGACATATATCCTTACTGCGCCGAGTAGTCCTAACCAGCGCTAGAGCAATCCTTCCGGTCTACCGAACGACGCCAACCTCTGCCCTATTTCGCGAATCCGGACTCCTCCCCCCTGAAATCCAGCTGGACACAAGACTACGTCAGGCTGCCCTACTTACCCACCGTCCGGACCGCAGATATTCCCTGCGTCGCCGGTCGGAATGGGCCCTGCAACACCAAAGGCGTGTCTCTCGCTTCTCTATTGGAATCCTCATCCTCCCTGAAGTAAATTTCATAGATCCTCTTATTCTTCACCCATGGCACAACCAAGAAGGTTGGCACGCTAGCATTAAGCGAGTCTCCGGGTCTCCCTTCCGAGGCTCTGGAGAAATCCCGTTCCAAGACTCAGTCGCTTATTCAGATGGCAGCCGATTAGAGTCAGACTCTGGTCCCCAAGTAGGGGCCGGAATAGTTGTGATACAAGCGGACCGGGTCATTCCCAGAAAACCTATCTCCCTTAGCCCTACGCTTGAAATTTTTTGTCGCCGAAGCCACCGCCGCCCTTAATGAACTGAATTTAACCTTGTCACTCCCAACGACAAGATTCGCAAATAACCTCTTGGTCTTTACAGAAAACCTGGAAGTGGCTCGCCGCCTCCTTTTATCTCCTGTCTGCTCCTCGCAAGAGCTCTTTCTAGACTTCACCAACAAGGCCGCCGCCTGGTCTCAACGAGTAAGCCTTCCTCACACTGTCCCGGGTAAAATCGAAGTTCGATGGATCCCCAGTCATGCCGGCATCCGAGGAAATAAATCTAGCAGATCAGGCCGCGAAAGATGCGTTGAAATTACCGTCCCTTCCTCATGCCCCTCTAACTTTAGCCGCTGCGAAGCGCTGGGCTAAAGCGAAAATATCTACTATCATAAAGGATTACTGGGACAAAACGTACCCCAGACATATCGGGATCTCGACATGGGGATTTCTGAAAGCTGCCCTTGAGATTTAAACCTACTCAGGGCCTCTGTCACTCGCGTTTACGCCTCCCGCTCAGGGCATGGAGACTTTGCCTCGTATCATGAACGGTTCAATCACGAAGATTCGCACAACGAAAGCAGTTGCGGGGACCGAAAATCCCCAAACCATGTATTACAATGCAGGTTTCTGCCCCAGAGGCTTCCAAGGATCCCCAGGTTTTTTGCAAATAAAACCTGCTTTTTTGGCTTGACACAAGGCACGAAAAAATTGGCACATTGGCTGGAAGCCACAAAATTTTTCACCAAAATCTGCCCCAGAACACCACCCTCAGAAGACAGCCACACTTTTATCTAATTAGAAAAACAAAAAAGGCCCATCGGAGTTCAAGTGTTTAGTTCCTTGGTCTGTGTAGCAGATAACCATCATTACTTTCTATTAAATCATGTAACTAGTTAGTGGACTTTATTTTGCCTTCTTGTTTAAGCATAGGGCAAATCTCACCAGAAAACCGGGCTCCACTTATGTTGTTTGGGAAGCGGGGCGCCTCAGCCACTAGGGCAGTAAGCTCTAGCGTCCTTTACCTTCGGGTGTATATAGCGCGGTAAGGGCTCCGGCCTGAGCTAGTTGGACGAAAAATACTACAAACAAACAGTGTTTGCAGCCTGAAGGCTATGACATACTAGCAGTGTTTATATGCATGAAATGATTCAACTTGACAGTAGGTACACTTATGCCTCAGCTTTTATTTGTAGATGCCACTATGAAGTATGTTCGCTTTTTCTTCACCAACAGTTTCCCTTCATCCGTGAATACTCATCCAAGTAAATTACAAACCCTGGATTAACCAGACATACTTTCGTTATCCTGTACACATCCACCGCGAGATTGTGGAAGGCTCTGTTGGATTCGAACCAACCATCTCCTGTATCAAGTGGGGTAGGTGCCCAGGCTATCAAGACTTTAATTGAGAGAACGGCCCGGGCGGTATACCACAACATCATCCGACCCGGTCCAATGTCATTTGTACTTCTAAAGATTTGTGATCACTAGTTAGACATCCGCAACCAAATAAATTTTGCGCCAAATTAAAGTAAATATTGTTTAACTTGTTAATATTGTACAAATCATATTACTGATTGTTAGTGACAGATAGGTAAGTATTACAAATATCATATGATATATAATATTATTACAGTCGAAATTGATGAAGCGGTGTCCAATGTAGGTACTTCACAATTCAAACTACATACTAAAAGAAATTCAAAAAGACCCCAGAAATATTAAGGTTATGCATAATCACCAAGAAGGAAGAGCTCAAAAGCCAATGGTGATATTCCTAGATATAGTAGAGCACGATAGATTGCACAAATAAAATCAAAGTATTGGAGGCATAAACTCATCCCATTCATTTCATTCAGTTTATATTATATTATAATGCAATAGTAAGATTACGGTTAATAACAAATAGGATGTGGAGGCACTGCCACTAGCAGAGAAGTAGTCGAAGAGAGTTGAAACTGAACGCCACTAAGGCAACTACAAGATAATCGGGGACAAATACTTCATTTGATAAGTTTACAAACTGCTTTATTAGAGCCTAGTTGTAATAGATTGATGCAGGGTGTCTTCGGCGAGTCCAAGTCAGTGGCACAGTATGCCGGTTGATAAGCTGCTGAATTTCTTCCACTACTGTTTGATTGCTAGCATTACTCTCGGTAAATTTTTCGACGAATCTGGTGTTACCACGAGCCTGTTATTCATCAGATATTTCCGTTGCGAGACGCATAGCAGCATGGAATTCGGAGTAATTATATGTTGGCTGAGTTCCTTCTTCTAGTGAGGTAAGTAAATGTTTTTCATAGTACCCTTCAGAATGCTCAGAATCTGACATCGAGTCCATAAGTAACTCATCAGCAGTATCCATTGAAACATTATCTTTCAATGCTCTAAACTCTGAACGTAGAACAAGTTATTCTTGAATCCAAAACGGACACGTTCTTTGACGGCGTATCCTACCAAAGAACTTAATAGTATCTTCAAATTCCTCATAAAAATGAACAATATGCTTGCAAAGAAACCTAGTTAAGAAAAACGCTTCACATCCACATATCCATCTTGCTGGATCCATTTAGTACCTGTGAAGACTTTGAGGGCTTATTTCCAGTCTCCGACATTGCTTCCAAAGTTGCTTGAATGCTTTACGCCAACTGGCGACGGCCTTTCCATGGTCGCCATTCTGGATGACTCTCATTTGATGAAGATCTCGTGGTATCGAGCGGGAGGTCATAATCCAAATAACCAAGTCTATGCGTGGTCTATTAAATCAGTAAAGATAGTCAAGCTTGATTCTCCGCCAGTGTGATTCAACTATCATTGTAGTTTTCAAAACAGGAATCTCTTCGGGGTTACTTGACCGAGCCCACAATTTCCACTGCTTGTACCTATGCCAATTTACGTAGATATAAGCCCACAATCTGAAATAGTTACGAGCACGACACCACGAATACATCTCATTAGCGCATTCATGGTGTATGACCTAAGTAGGTCGTAAGGTACCATTGTGGTCAGGTATTTGAGTATGAGCATTGAAGTAACGACTTAACTTAACCTAGATCACATTTCTCTCTTCAAAACTAGAAATCTCAAGCCAACACTTACCCTCACAAACAATATTCCTCAAAACACACTGACAGGAGCCAAACCTGTAGCTTACATTAGTTCGCCATAAATACATCTCTTAGCTACCATACCTGTGATGCTTATCGGGACGCCTAGTTGGATAAGACCTCCAACAAATTTCCTTCGTTAGTATGGCTAATTTAGTGTGCTAAAAGCAAAGTTGTACTTTGGCAGACGGCCAAACCTGTTGTACTGCATTGATCTCAGACCTGTCTTTATCACAACCAACAAAAGAAGGATTGAACCCTAATTCAAGTAGGGGCCTCAGAAATTGATCAAGGATGTGCGTTGTAGCCCCAGGCGACGCGGTTCCAATTGAGGTATCTTTTTCGACAAAAAGATAAGCAATAGGAGCTCCAGTTCCGTTAAACTCTGCAAGAACAGCGAATAAAAGCATTCCCACCTTGTTCGTTCCATAGGTAGTATCAATTGCTATTTCTTTAGTTATAGTTGAAAGTGCTTCAATAGAAGCACGAATGTATAATCCTACAGACCGAACGTTGGCATGGGCGATTATCTTATGATCATAATTCTCCCTAAGTTCTTCAAGAAACAAGATTCTAGATGTGAACTGATCGTTGTCACGTCTCCAATACCGTTTATTTTCTTTCTGCCATTGGTAATAGACCTGATACTGTACAACGGGCTCAATCTGTGGAAGCCCTGATGTCTGAAGATTATGGTAAATTTCAGAAGGCATTTGAAATGCGTCACTTGAATTGACAAAGCTTAGAACATCAGGGCTCAAGCGAATTTCTTCGTAAGGAGTATGATAGTTGTGAGACAAGACAACATCCAGAGTCCTATCGTCTAGGAATGGCTTAAAGCAAAGCTTACTGTTGCAATCAAATCTTGTCATTTGGCTTCTATCCCGCACTCTACTTGCTGAAGAGCTTATATTCAACCTGGCATCCTGGCAGCAACGGAATTTATACTGCGAATAAGGGCTTGAGTCCGTTCCAACAAGCCGGAATCGAAAGCCAGAGTTTTCGCAAATTATTTAGACAATCTGGTTAATGGCGTCATTCAAAGCCGCTCGGTACTCGGTGTCCTCTTCTGTTACTCCTAAAATTGACCTGAAGGTTACTGGCAATCGATCTAGGTCGAATGGGTACTTGATTTCTAGAGTAGCGGTTTGGGACTGTTGTGACGCTACATTAGCTCTTTCCATGCATCAAAATTAGAAAGGAAAAATACTCAAACTGCCTGACTTCAATGTTTTACCTCTCTGAAGAAGTCGTCCCATAAATCTAAGGATGGCATTGATCGCTTTTTTGAGTGTTGTTTACGAGTTTTATTCATATTTCCTATTTTATTTACTAGAAAATCTTCCATGGGGCGCAAAGAGAAACACTGTGGGCAAAGTCGCAAGGTGGAACCCATGATGAGACTGAGAGACTTAATAGATAAATTTACGATTAAAATTTTTTGACAAAAGGGTATTCGTATATAACTAGCGTGGAAGGTTGACTGGTGGAAGCGATAATAACGCATTGGAATCATAATTTGGCACAATTAGAAACCCGATCTGAGAATAAGGCGCTAACTCAAACTAGAAGTTGATGCACATCATGTGATAGCAAATTTCCAGCAGTACCTTAAGGCTCTATCACCAAAAGTCTAGATTAGAGTTTGGAGAGTTACCTAATTTGGTCAGACTGGAGAAAGGTCAACTTGAAAAGCTGCCATACTTGTAAAATGATCAACTTAAAAAGCCCTTGTCGAAAGACCAGATACAAAGAATACCCCTCGATAGCTGTAAAATGCTACATAATATCCATGCTTCGCATAAAGTTTAATTCTGATGGCCTCCGACAGCGCATCAGCAAGTCTAGATCTTGAAGCTGGTTGCTGTTAAAGCCGTTGTTTCCCAGAAAAGCGCACTAATAAACGCTAGTCATGGGCTGTCCCTAGCAAACATATAAAAAGAAAAAAACAACGCACACTTGGTATTGTGCAGTTCTGTATGATGATATGACTGCGCATAAGAACTTCGTAGAGAGTTAAGTTTTGTATTCATCAACCGTTAATATCAGCTATCTATCAATTTTCGGTAGTACTACGTGTTTATTACTCTAGATACATAAAAAATTCTATCTTTAGATGGTGTCGTTTTTCATAATTTAAAGATATGAATGGAGTCTTCTTTATCATCAGTAGATACTACCGAATGCTGTCCGTCGCGACTCAAATAGCCGATTATATCATTTCTCTCACTATAATTCCACATGAACAATGTATATAATATCTTGCTGGTAAATAGTAGTAGATGTCAAGGTCACGTCCTCTGTTCCTACCTAGCCATTCGATTAGCTTTTTTGTACGGATTGCGCATGTGTATGTGAGTTAAAATAGAAATTCGCGATGCGATGAAAATGATAAATAATCTCTCATGATCAATGTTTGGGGATTCAAGCCCATGTTCATAATAATCATTTATCTTGTCCTGAGTGACCTGACCTTTCTGATCCTCTTGAATAGATGCTCAACATGTGTTTCGACGCTTGCTGGCCTTATGGTTGGGAATTATATTTTTGGTTTATCACTCAACGAAATAAAGCAAATATTTAATTTGATCCAATCAGATAATAAGACTACTGGTCTCATGGTACTCCCATATCTTCTAAAACCTGCCAATTTATCTTATTCGCTCTCACAAGCTCTCTCTAGCCTCAGACATCTCTCCAAGACCTGATTCCTCAAATTTGAGTTTTCCATTTTCCCATACCTCAGATCACTTAAACCTCCTATCAAATTATTCAATTCATTCAAGATCTTTTTATCCTCCTCTTCAAGTAGTCTTATCTCAAGATTTAGTCCCTCGACTGCTAGATCCAATTCTGGTATTATAGACTTTAGAGTATGTGGCTTAGATGTGGGAAGGTTGCACGATGGTCCAAATATCTTATCAACTATTTAGTGACGATTAAAAATATGATCCCTATGAGAGAAAACAAACAGATTCTTCGAGCTCAATTTCTTCATCGCCCATGATATTGTCCTTTTCCTCCTCCCGTCTTGCTCTTGCAATGGCCCTACGCTGTTGCAATCCTCGTTTGGCTTCATTTGCAATATTCTGCTTTATTGTATCGATAGTCTGCATTCTCTGTGCTTGAAGATTACGGTAGAGAGCTCTTATAGCTGGAGAAGAACGCTGTGAACTGGGAAAAAGCGCAGTGAAAGTTTTTAGAGAGAGAAGTGCAGGGAGTGGTGCAGGTGGTAGGAGAAAATTTTCCAGAAGCTTTGTTTCGGTGGGTGTACCTGCCATTGAATTTAGTTATATCTTATGTTGATAATCCGTCTACTTTCTCATAGAAATCTTAAGGCCATCAATTTTATATACATAGTGAAAGCCAAAGTGGCATGGATAATTATGACACACCTCTAAAAAACTAAATTGCCTCAGGCCTCATTCAGAATCCGCCCTGTAAACATATTGTCGTAAAATAAATTTTTAGAAATGCAGACATCGCTCTACGTTGAAATTTTCGGATGGATGTCGAGGTTCAATATTAAGATCTATAATATGGTCCTTGAAAATAAATTTACTACCTTCTACTAGCTGAAGCTTGGGAATGCCCGTCTCATAACCTCTCCCCAGACACAATTTAAGCAGTGATGAAAACTGTGAATGTGATATGGATGATAATAATAATGTAATTCATAAAATGATTTACTTAGATGCAGTAGGGATACTACTGAAAGGAAGGAACTGACACATGAGTTAAATGGCTATCGGCCAAGTATACAACTGTTGCTCAACACAGGGATAGGTGTACAAAAAACTTTCGATTTCCTCTAGGACTGCCAAAAGGACTTGGCAGGTAGGTAGATTTTGAAGGGAGGAATGCCAGTTTGTCGAGAAGTGATTTATATTCAGTAAATTATGTTTATTAATAATAGGGACTATCACATATCTTATTGACCCGCTCTTTATGGTCTTTCACTCAGTAGGGGCATTAGTTTGTCAGTGTATACAACAATTCAGCCTCAATCACGACATAGCAACTTCTTGGTATGCTTTAATTACTCGAGGAATTGTCGACGTTTAATTTAGAAGTGATATATTTTTTAAAGCCTATGATCAGGTTTCGGTTGTTTTCTGGTACTGGTGCCATACTGAGTGGGTCTCCAGTTCAGAGATAGACTCTGTGTGTTCCACCTAAATAATCTGATCTATTCTTGAAGGTTGTTGCAAATTCAACGAAGTATTCTCAGAGGTAAGAGAGAAAATAACAAAGGCAGTTAGTTTGATTACTCTAACATGCTGAACGGATATTGCGGATACCTATTCAATCTTATCTATCAAATTTTCAATCATAATTCTTAATAGACGAACTTCTCGGATCATAATTATGAATTAATTAGGATAGTTAGACCAATGAAGTGAGTCCAAACAATTGCTTGCATATTCTATAAAAATATCCCTAGATAAATAAATTTACAGTGTCGGAACGATTATTAATCGATTAAGTAAGTCTCCTCCTGGACTACCTTGCAGCCACGGTACAGCCACTCATGAGTAGTTTAGGAGCCATGTCTTACTTCTAGTGAAAATGGCATGGTACTTATGATTTTACACGAGAAATTATTATTATTATTATTATTATTATTATTATTATTATTATTATTATTATTATTATTATTATTATTATTATTATTATTATTATTATTATTATTATTATTATTATTATTATTATTATTATTATT
>JAHYSP010004875.1:12889-24548 GCA_019455505.1 Pleochaeta shiraiana
CTGCTATTTATCATCTAGTTTTGTTCCTTCGTACCTATGTTCCTCATATAACACTACCTCTATATCCCGTGCCCATCATCAGCTCATACCTACATTGTTCGATACGAACTCTCAACTTTAATCAATCCCTACCAGCACTCCTTGGGCTGCTACAACAAATCCATCGATTGCATTGACATAACAGAACACTGTATATAAGGTGATTGGAGTCAATAAGCACCTAAGATTGGATGCTAGAATTTTCAATGGCTCATGTTTTGTGGTAAATAATGTTAGCACTGTCACCTGTCTCCTAAATATATACTACAGAAATCTTTCTCTTTTTACATCTGCATAGTTCTGTATCATAATCAATAAGTAGTCAACATTGATATCATAGGTTATCACTTCAAAGTCTTTCTTTCAATATTCCCTAATTAAGCTTTTACCTTCATGACAGCTGTTGTGGAATTTAAAAGAAGTCAACCAAGAATTAAAATAATGCTCGCAAAACTGGCTGCATAATTGCTAATGCCAAGACCCATATAGAATGTACAGTTTTCGTATTTTTTAATATAGAAAAAAAAAAAAAAAGGGGTCGGATGGTGTAGTGGTATGCCATCCGGACTGGCCTTCTAAGTAGAGTTTGGATAGCCTTTACACCTGCCCCACTTGAGACGGAAGACCACTGGTTCGAATCCAGTAGACCCTACCTTCTTAAGGAGTGAAATGTATACGATGATGGAGGTACACTTGAGCAACCAAAGGTTTTTTGAGAATTTTCCCTTTGGTGGACATTCACGGAAGAGAAGTACAGGAGGCAACTTAATTTCTCGTAGTGGTATTCGCAAATGCTGTTTGAGTGTGAGTGTCCAATTAATCTAAATCACGTACTCATGATCTCTCTTGTCCTTGATAGTCTTAGACTCCATAAGGACGATAAAACCAAAAAAAAAANTATCAAAAGTATCAGAATTTTTAAAATTCTCGGCAAGTTTTTTTTGCGAGCTACTTACTACCTACTGACTGTATTAATATGTGGGCTGCGAGAAATCAATCATATTAACAACACAGCCATAGTTTTGCCAAAGAGAACGCACATTAACCCCAGACCCAGCGAAAATAAATAAATACACTTTTTAAGTACATACATGAATATTTTTACATGTACAGCACCACAAATGCCAGGATAAATTGTTACCTTTGAAGATCTTTCCTCGTAACTTCACAGCTTGACCAAATATTTAGATGATTTATGAATTTTGTTAATTCTACACTTTTTTTTTTTCGTCATTTTGACATAAATTCTAGACTAAATAAAGAATATTGTACATTTTGTCTTGGTCTTAGCATTCTAACTTTTTCGGGGATTTTCTGATGAATCTTTATAACACTTAGTTGGACCACTTTTTACTCTTAATACAGCCTCAAATATTTGATGGCATAACCTCAAAAACTGATTGGCATTTAATTAAATCAAAATTACAACATATCTCTTTCACCATTTCCCACAGTTCAATCATTCCTTGAAGGTTTTCAGAGTATCCACCAAGTTGGCTCTTCACCACCCCCCCAAAGAAACTCAATATAGTATATGTCAGGGGGTTGAGCTGGCTATTTCATTGTTTGTACATTATTACTAGCTAGCCAAGTCTTAATCATACGCGACTTGTGCTTAGGATCGTTATCTTGTTAGAAAATAACGTCGTTTCTCGCGGATGAACCAGGCTTGCTTGCAACTTGATCCAGGGTTGGCTGTCAAAAATTGAAAAAAGTATGAATTAGTTGTTCAGAGTTTATTCTTCCGATAATTTTCTCCATACCTCAGACCCCATACCAACTCATAGGCCCCCAGGTCATTAGATTTCCACCACCGAACTTAACCATCCGATCGATCATTTTTGTGGTTAAGCTCTTTGGATATTTCACCCAGGCATACCTTACACCATCGCTATTGATTTTACTAATTTTGTTTCGTCTGATCAAATTACTGGTGTCCAATCATCGATAGATTAGTCTTTATATTCTAATGCCCAGTTTAGGCGTGCTCTCCGTCGGGCTGGTGTCAACCTTGATTTTTTGATCTTTTTTACCGCTCTTAAACTGTGTTGTCTCAAAAATTTTCGAACTGTCTCTGGAAAAACTCTATTATTTCCCTCAAAATCGATCTCTATGGCCAATTATACAACTGATTTTGCTTGTCCACTACTAATCAGGCGGACGATGGACCGCTGGTCTCTTGTCAGTTCCCGAGGTCGTCCTAACGTAGGCTCTCGAACTTGATTCGATGCACTTTTCTGGTAATAATTAACCCTTGATTTGCCACATCTAACAAATTTTGTTATTTCCCTTTACGATTTGCCCTGATTGAGTAGGATTCTGGTAGAGGATATTCGGTTATGTGATATCTTTCTCGTTTCGGGGTGTGAATTCAAGATTAGATTAAAGGAACCTATTAAAGATATATTTCGTTTAAAACAAAGTGAACTTGGAATAAACTCAAGTGAGTCTCAAGTGGAAACGCTTCTAATAGATTATGAAGAGTAAATATACCTCGGTATAAATACTTGGAATCTACCATCTTTCCTTCTTGTTTCCACGAAAATCTAAAACTATTTAGTAATGAATTAAATCTTTAAATTCTTCCATTTCATTCTGATGGAGTTTGTTTAATCCAGGAACTGATGCAGATAATATCTCATTGCCAGGTTTATTCTCTTCTACCATTTAAGTACTAAATAGAGGACATATTTTCTTATAAGTTGATTGATAGTAATCTACATGAACTGAATAAAATATCTATTAATAAAATTATTAGCATGACTAGAAGACAAGAGCTTGACTGGGGTACAACCTCTGGATGTATACACACGAAAACATGCACCAGAAAATGCCCGAAAGAGTGAGGATGGCAAGACCAAGACAAAATGTACAATATTCATTACCTAGTCTAAAATTTATATCAAAATGACGAGAAAATAGTGCAGAATTGTTAAATTTTGTGAGCCATGTAAATAGAAGGTCATTTTGTGAAGTTATGATGAAATATTTTCAAAGTTAGCAATTTATCCGGGCATTTGTGATGCTACTATACACAGTTTTATTCATATGTTTGAATGACTAAGCTTTTAGTCAGTGTTTTCCTTGAAAGCTTTTGTTTACTTAATCGAGATCTAATCTGAAGTGATCAAGAGATTCATTCTATTAGATCAAATAAACTCATGTGAGAAGGCGCATGGTTTTTCTTAATTGTCTCTTATACGGACTAGCTGGACTCATATTTAATCTGCCAACAAAGCACTTAAATAAACTTCATATTCCAGTTACACACCAAAGCCCCCCCCTATTATCCTCTAATATCCTAGGGTTATCTAAATTCAGAAATGGCATGATTTGATCTCTTTAAAAAAGAGAGGGAGCATAACAGTTTCTCTATTTAAAATCTACTAAATACACTATGGTTGAAAATCCAATATCATTTCTCTTGACAGCTCTGGACCAACAGTAGCTGCAATCTCTGCAATTATACCTTTTAGTGAATATCCACTGTTTATTGGACTTCTACGCCAATTTTCCAAATGTCGTGCCTCGATTTGAATATCTTGGATTCTGACATTGATACTATCGAGATCAACCTCAGACAATATCTGATCTAAAGTAAGAACACCCGGCATATCTCTCACGTATACAGGAGTCTCCATATCATCTTCAACATCGGGCGTGTAATCCATAACATCCTCATCTTGATAGACAGAGAGTGATGAATTTCCGTTAAAACCGCCATTAGAACCAACATGGGAAACACCATTAAAACCATTAAAGCCATTATGACCATTATGACCATTATGACCATTATGACCACCATTAGAGTCATTGTTTGAATCATTCGACAAGCTTAAATACCTTTTTGTGCTCATTTGAAGTTTTATTTCTTTCGTGAAAAGATGCCACTGATACGACTCAGGGCTAAGGATTTGCAGGGGTGAGTAATTTGCTTTGTAATTCATTTTTATGCAATTGTGTATGTAGAAGCCTGGATACCACCATTCATATCTTTTTTCTCTTGCCAGTGCAATTTCTCGCATGGCACCTAATTTCCCAAAATTGTAATCTCTAACAGATTCGTGGTACATGAAATAGACTGCGCTAACACACCGAGGTAAAAGATCGATAACCCCCATGGCCACTAAGTTTCCGTCAATATGGTAGCATTGATGATAAGAACCAAGAAATTTCTCGGAGCCATCAGTATCAACTTCACTTTTCCTGAGTGGGGAATCACAGAGAAATCTCTTGAAGCCATCCCTCGTGATTTCTGCCAAAGAATTTCGGTGTACAAGTCGTTGATAGTTCTCATAAAGAGAGTATTTTTCTTCAGTAAAATCATTTGCTTCTAGCGTAACTACAAATGGGCGTTCATGCTTAAGGGGGGCTTTTTGTTCATCAAGCTCGCTCTCGTGAATACGCTCCACTAAATCAAATACCTGTTTTCGTCTTTGAACTTGTTCGCGCGTTAAAGGGAAGCGTTGTGCTGCTTCATCGATATATTTCTTCCCAATTATTTGTTTGTTGAATCTATTTACTGTTTTGCGTTGGTCTCTAGATGGTTCATAGGCGGAAGCATTTAAACGAATAGTATATTGAGGACAGCATGATGCACGCTGATCTGGTTTGTAAAGCAGCATGCCTGATCTTCTCCAACCACGATCCAGGAGTTTCTGATAAAACTCCGTCGTCAAGTCGACAGCATTTGCACTGTACGAAAAACCTATGATAAAAGAAAAAGTTAAGATAAGTGCAGAGGATATACCCCAGAATATACTAGAAAGCAAACCGTTTTGTAAAAGAAAATGAATAACTATTTTTTTGTCAATGACTTACTCCCGAAACTACTCCCACAGTAACCACAACTATTTTCTTCGTAACTATCACGATCAGTCAGTTTAAAAGAAAATACAGCTATTTCGGGTTATTTAAATGTTAAGTTTTGGTTGAGAAAAATGTAACAGGTAATAGATATAGATGTATAAAGAACCAAAAATGAAACTATCATAATGATCCTTTTTCATCTTCTGAAAACTTTTAAATTAAATGGAAACAAATCCAGCATAAACCCGTATTCCAGGTAAATATTGACTTTTGGCTGAGTAGAAAAATTTAAGGGATATAATGAGATAGTAAGTAGTAAATAGTAAGTCAACGCAGTCAAAATATTAGCCTCATGCAATCACTCACCCATTGGGTGTCAGTGAAGACAAATGATCCATCGAGAAATCCATAACAAGATTATTTTTTTTTTTCACTGATTCTGCTGAAATGGTAATGAGAAAGTTGAATAAAATATGTCGCTCAACTCTGGATATCTTATTGTCATCATTGCTATACTCATCACTTGTAGTCACGTGAAATATATTTAATATGTTATTTGTGATTCTGTAACATTTTTTTGCTATATGGCGGACATATTCCCAAAGTTGGGAATGTTTTCTTTGGGCACCTCTGAAAAGATTGCACCTAATAAAAGCATTCAAGTCTTGACCACAAACCAATCATTCTCATATTTTTAATGATCAGTAAGTGTTGTGATGATTGGCGGATGTGCTTGGACAAGTACAGGGATGTGATGATTTAAACCTTAAAATTATAAAACTGCAGTTATTATGTCAGCTGTTACGCATCGCGGCGTTTGGTGACATACTAACGAGGCTATAAATCACCAACTTCATGGTCTCCACATCATTAATGAACCTGATCGATAAAAGTTAAAAGATAACTTAATTCTAAATCAGTCCGTTAGAATCTCATGAGAAAAAAAAAAAAAAAAAATAAGATGCCATTCAAATTCAACGGTGGCGACAAGGTTTCGACCGTTTAATTCATCCCCAATCATGTCGACTTCTCGTGAATACTGGATAGGAAAACTCTAGCCCAACCGCCAGTACTACAGTCAGCAGCTTCAAAATCTGTATCGAGATTCCCCAATCACATAAAAAGACCTGAGACGTGATTAACTAATAGCTTGTGTAAAGTTTTCTTAAACTTGCAAAAAAAGTGCTACTTTGATTTCCAATCGATTAGTTTCAATTTTCATCTTGCTGGAATCAACTCGAATAACTTTTTACAAAACTTTGTCTGCATCAAGAGGAATAGTAGTCGACTAATCTTAAGAAAATTTGAAATACTCCAGATGGTTTTACCCATTATTTGTAGAAAGTGAAATTTTCGACTCTTGATTGGAGTGGCAACTTTTATACAGCTTTTCAACCTGGCGCCATAAGTCATTTCATTCATGAGTTGTTATTTGAACTAGCCCCGATTGTTTTGAATAAATACTTTGGTTTAAAATCATTTTTATCCTGGCCTCACTGGTTACGCCATTCAGTAACTCACGGTAAACAGTCATGTTGCCGTTCTTTCTTGACAACTCAATGCAATTGTCTCTATCGCATCCTGCTACGCTAATAAATTTTGCAGCGCTGGTAGTGGCAACCCTAGTGAGCTTTAAAGCCCAAACTACTACGCCTAATGCCGACCTATATTCCTCATGTATTATTCCTTCTACTCGCGACATTTCGTGTTATCTTGCCAACAGCACTGAGGTGATACTAATGGTTTTTCTTCAATCGAATTTAAAGTTAATCTCCTAAGTTCAATCTTTTTCCTCACTTAAGTACAAATAATTCTCTGTTCCACCCTTACTAAGTATCTATGAAAACGAATTTACGCGCTTTATTTCCTAATACATTACATGTATTATTATGAAAATTGCCTCACAATTCTTATCCACACAATCTCAACTAGCATAAAAAATGATCGGGAATTTTTTTTATGAGAGAGAGAGATAGGAAGCCTAAAATTTTATGTCCTTGGGATACCCTCGTCCTCGTTTAAAATCCTGCCTAATTTTTCATGTTATATGCGCATTTTGAATTGACTGGCCGGCTAATTCATTGGATTTTAACCTAATTGAGAATCTCTGGGATAATAGGAATAGATAGTTACAGAATAACTTATTTCTAGGATTAGAATGACGTGAAGCAGATAAGTCCGAGTCGGTTGCGAGAGCTTGCGGTGATTGCAGATTCCGTCAAGTATGATGATCATCTCTACGGGTCGTTCAAGCGTTTTTGTTTAGATATAATAGATGTGGAGAGAGGACCAACGAAATACTAGTAAGGCTCGATCTTTGTAATCAATTCGATTAAATAATGTCACAGTTTGAGTCCAGGTAAAATAAAATCTAGTTTTTTAAAGGTACTTGATGGATTGAGGTAGAAAATATTTACTACAAGTCAAATCCTCAATTTACATGCCGAATTTCTCTCCGTAGTCCAGCCAGCTAGTGTACTTTCCTGTAATCTTCAGTATCCTCGGATTTACTCTCTGTCATCCTAACGATAGAACATGATCAATCCCAAGTAATATTTCGTTCCAAATCCAGATCACTTCGATAATTGGTCGTTGGTGGTGTCAATTTGGTCAATTTATCATTCTATCTATATTTTATCATATTGAGAGGTTGCTATGAAGGATCCAATAGAATGCAATTTTAAGCGTTGTCTTAAACTTGTCTGTAAGATTTATAAGAGGATATAAAAAGAGAAGAGGGGGTTGTCACAGGGATGCTATGAGTCTGAATGTCTGAGATTAAATATCATATGCTGAGGAATAATATAGCTGACAAATAGTCAGTCACATTACCTCTTTCTCTTCCAAAAGCCTAACACTTGGTCACATTGCTCTTTTGCCCCTGGTCGTTGTGCGATAATTAGTTCTGCAGGTCCAAAAAAGTTTCTAACCCGTGTGAGGCTTGTCGAGTAATTTTGTGTTGCACTATTCAAAGTGGCGACGACAATCCCATCATTCAACGCAATTGAATCTTACTGACTACCGAAATTTCCCAGGGCTTTTGTATTTTTTATGAAATCAACCGGCTCCCACGATGCCGACTCCCTAAATTTTGTCCAGAACCATCGGTATTAGAGTATACCTACCATTAAGTCCCTACCTGTATGGCCTATGGGGTAGTAGCTATCATATATTTACCGCATTTTAGCCGTCCGAAGGGGCTCATAATCTGGTACCCATATTCAGTTTTCTCTATCTCTTAACATTCCATTTGCTGCCATCGAACATTCTGCGATATTAACCTTTGTTCTAAACGCAAGTCCTGATGAGATTTCTCTTTTTTCTACTTGAACTACATTTCGAAATCTCTACCCGTCTAAATCTTTTGATAGTACCTGTTTCCAAAGATTTTGAATGTTGTCGTTTTTAAAAATTCTTACACGTGCTACCGCGTCCATTGATTCATTACCGGTCCCCTAGTCACCAGTAATATTCCCAGGGTTAAGTAGCTCTGATTAAAGTAGTTGCATTAATCGTCCAGCTATTCGTTAATCTTTAGTCTCAAAGTTTTTTCTTGATCACTTATTCATAGGGAATCGAGTCGCGTCGTTGTGATCCAGATATGAGTAGATTGTTTATCTAGCTGAAACTTCTAAGGCTGTGAAAGACAATGAAAGAATATGAAGGATGACAAGATTGGAATTGACTTTTGTTGTCGTGGTTATCAGTTGAAGTATGTTCTATGTTTCCTATTTGCAATAACTATGCTTTTATGAATAATCTAAATCCCATTATTTACAACTAGAAGATTGTATGTATTCTATTCCGTTGATACTACATATTTCCAATGAACTACTCGGCTTCAATGGTAGCTATGAGATAACGACGCTGCCACGCTGCAATAATATGGTCGGGGGGTCGACGACCCAACACCTGCACGTGGTTCCCCCAACGAACCTCTAGCTCTCTATTGGGTATCTGTAGAGTTAATATTGAGTCACATCCTGTTATCAACTTCGAGCTGAGTTACCCCTCTTCACTCTTGAAGAAACGAACCCGTTAAGGCCCTAAAAACGGATTCATGGTGACAATCATGGGCAAGAAGAGGGATACTGTGGTACAAAACGCTACAACGGTAGTTAGAGAAGCCCTCGTCATAATTCAAAATATGTTACCAACCGTCGAGTGAATATAAAGACCAACGACAGCTAAGTCCGAGACTCTTCTGTCCTTTTAACTGGCAGAGTTCAAACCATGAACAAATTTCGTCTCTTTACAAATTTTATTCCGATTTTACTAGCCAAGAGGGCTTTTCAAGGTGCATGAGTTACTCAAATACTCTACGTCTGTAACAATACTTGAGAGCTAGGCTAGGTTCCTTCGCAATAATCGATCTCCACCACGACTTTTCTGATACCAAATCACAACTTTCGATTTGTCCCGAGGCGCAAATTAGGGGAGTTAGGGAGAGGCTAGGAAAGGGAGAAAGACACTCTTAGGTATATAAACCTCTGCTACGCTCCAATGAACGATCTCTCCGAACGTTTCAAAATGGATAGCTACATCTTCGGATTTACTTCTGATTTCGGTAGTAGGGGAGCTCCGCATCCTTTCATCTACGCTACTGCTTCCTAGCGTATAACTAGAGCAGCGCTTAAAAGTTTTTCTGAATACCTAGAGGTATTAAACACTGTACATATTAGTTAAGCTTGCAAAGACTCTATCGGATGGATCCTGCTATTCTTCATCAAATGGCGCCATTATGTCTGCAACAAATTGGTTGCTTTAGAGAGGTGGGAGACAGTAAAGATTTGACTCGTGAATTGTCACTCGGCACAATATCATTAAGATTTACGCCAACGAGCATTAGCGTAGATGAAAGGATACTGTCTACAATTTCCCCACAATAAGTATACGAAAAAGAAAATAATAGTACTATGTCTGTCCGTAATACTTACAAAACTGTAAGATGCATAAATGAATTCCAGGGTACAATACTGGGGCTAGAGAGGGTCTGAGCAGAGATGTACAGGGGCTAGCAGGGCCTTTTCTGCGCCATTTCACAAAAACCAAGCATAAATTTTGGGAAGCCTTAAATGCCCCCACACCTTTTGAGTGATAATGCCACTCCATTTCAAAATGATATTGCCACTCCGTTTATAATTCAGCATTCATAATTTATACCCATGCATAATAACCTGAAATTTAAAACATCACGAACTCACCAAACCGACATAACAATGTCTTAAATATGAATTAATCCCATGCATAATGGTGAAGTCAATGTACAATCGGAAAATCATCTCTAGGCTATTCGAAATTTTGTTATAAGAATGAGGCAACAAAATCATAACCCTAAAAAAGAATACCGAGTCAACAATTTTGAATCAAATAAAAAATACCTCAAGTGCCGTTTCTTGTGATTTACTGTAGTTTGTATGTGTTGAGAAATATGCAGAGTTTCCCTGCATGATTTACAAGATATAGAAGTTGCCGTGCCATACTTTTCCTATATTAGTTCATGAACACTTTCTGTGCTTCTTAGATCTTCATAATATTAATGATTTCATCTACTTAAGTTGTGCAATTACCAAATTTCTTTTCTCATCTAATTTCCCAACTTGTAACAGCTACGTCAGAGAACTCGTTGCCTTGTTAATTAATGTTTATTTCGTTCATCTAAGGGTTTAGAGAGCAACTTATTTATCTATTTCCTATTTGGGTATAAATCATCCTGAAAAAATATAAAGTAAACAAAACCGTTGATGTTTCCAAATTGTAGAATCTGTTACAGTATCCTTTCATCTTCTAACTATCCTCCTCAAATCTCGATTGAACTACACATTCTTACTTCCTCAGTCTTATTCCTAAATAACAATTCTCAGTTCACACCTTGCCCTCGACTTCCTATCCCATACCATCTATATAATACGATATATCGATTTATTAGTACTTAGTGCTCAATTATTGTTTGAGGTTATGTGCTCGATATTAGCCCTAACTAATAATTCTCAGCTTTAACTTCATTCCTGCCCTCTAAATCTTTTCAAACCCCAAGTTTTTGTCTCTTGATATTTATCATGAATAATACATACGATAACGAATTTGAATTTACTAGCCAAGACACTCAGTGCTTTAACCTTGGTTACCCGACGTAAACATTCAATTCAATAGCCGAGACAAGCTTATTGTTTATGCCAAGGGATGGGCGATCAACAAAAGATTCTGCTTAACTTTGGAGAAGGGAAGTGATAAAACGAGAGCTAGAATGGAATGCGATCTTGGAGGGAAAAAACGCCTAAGCTCAAGCAAGGGTCTACGTCCCAATACACCATCTAGGATTACTGGTTGCACTTACAAACTATCAGGTCATGCATCAAGGAAAGATGGCAAGTGGCGTCTGAGCGTGACAAATGGCTTTCACACTCATGACGCATGTCACAGAACTGAAATCATCTGCCGTTCACAAGCTCGAGCGCAAAGTATTTTGCACAAAAAGGAGGCCCTGGACAGTCTTGTCATGTTTGTTGAACCACGTAATATAGCAGCCTCGTTAAGTCGTCAGGATCCGGATGTCTTAATGGCATCTCAGCATATATATAACTATCGCGCGAAACGAATGCGTGAGATATTACAGGACCGAACGCCCATTCAAGTTTTGGTCGTGTTGGAAATTATTGGTAAATTGAATTTGATTGTTTTATAGAAGGTAGATAACTCCTCCAATATATAGAAAAATATCTAGTATCTAGTCTAGTATATTTCACACTATAAAATAAATATTATATTCTAAACTTGGTGATATCTAAAGATAGTTCACCAAATTTAGAAC
>JAHYSP010004879.1:16718-32745 GCA_019455505.1 Pleochaeta shiraiana
CTAGTTGTCCAAGTGTACCTCCATCATCGTATACATTTCACTCCCTAAGAAGGTAGGGTCTACTGGATTCGAACCAGTGGTCTTCCGTCTCAAGTGGGGCAGGTGTCAAGGCTACCCAAACTCTACTTGGGAGAACGGCCCGGACGGTATACCATAGTACCATCCGACCCCCTGTTTTGCTAGTCTGTAGGTTATGTAATTCTACAGATTAGTCGAGATCATAATAGATCATAAATACTGATCTGTATTTCTTCATTTAAGTATGTAATTTAAAACTGAAAATACATCATTGATTATACATTCCCCCAATACATACTATATTCTTTATTTTATCAAACCATAGTTAACTTACCTCTTCGGTTTAACAACCATCACTGTTATAACTTATATCCCATCAATATTACTTCCTTAACTGCTCATAACTTTCAACAATTTTGACAGAAGTTTATCAGGAAGTATTAATTAAACTGAGATAGAAGTAGAGGCGATTGGTCTTATAGGGTCGGATGGTATTGTGGTATACCGTCCGGGCCGTTCTCCCAAGTAGAGTCTGGGTAGCCTGGGTACCTACCCCACTTGAGACAGGAGATGGTTGGTTCGAATCCAACAGACCCTTCCATAATCTCGCGATGTATGTCTAAAGGATGATGTAAGTATGTCTGTTTAATCCAGGGTTTGTAACTTCCTTGGATGGGTGTTCACGGATGAGGGGAGATTGTTTGCGAAGAAAAAGCGAACATACTTCGTAGTGGCATCTACAAATGGAAACTGAGGCATAAGTGTACCTACTGTCAAGTTGAATCATTCCATGTATACAAACATTGCTAATGTGTCATAGCCTTGAGGCTGCATACACATTAAATGATTTTTTAAAAAAAAACAGATTGGTCTCATAATCTCTTTAAGTTAAATGTAAATTTTTTGTTATTGTTCTTTCTACTTTATTGACTCTTTACATAAAGTATCATAGATTTACACTAATGACTAGTAAGTCGCTTAACTGGCCAACCAGCTTGCGCGATGATATTTAACAAAAGGTACATCTGGTATTGTTTTTTCATAGATGGTTCCCCTGTCGCGTGGTGGTCAAAGAAACAAACAGTAACAGTACAAAGTATCTGTGAAGCTGAGTACGCAGCTCTTGCAACATTAACAGTCGCTGTACAATGGCTCAAACCGTTCTTTGAAGAAAATTTTTCAGGTAGTCATTGAATCAGTCTCAACTGAGATTGACAACACTTCTGCAATGATAACAGTCAATTCCGACAAAATTAACGCACGAAATCGGCACTTCTTTATGCGTCAGTCTACTGTTCGAGACGCTGTCAAAAGTGGCTTAATTAAATAAAAATACATTCCCATTGATCAATGTAAAGCTGATGGTTTAAGAAAAAGCCTACAAAGAGTTAAACATAGAATATTTTGTGAACTAATGAATGTGGATATGAAGCATTCAGTTACAGGGGTGTAGTGAAGAAAGACAGCTGTCACGTGATATGGTTCATGACACCTTGTATATATAAATATGTTGTGTTTCAGTCAGTGTACAAGGGTACCCCAGCATATTATGAATTAGGTCAGTGCGTCACAGTAATGATGTTGTGAATAGGATAGAACTTCAAAGAACTAGATAGAACTGGAACTCATAGAATACAGTAGAATTTTGTAGATACGTCGCTAGCTCTAAAACAGTAACAAAGGAGATGTATATAGAGAGAGGTACTGTCATGTAGCTAACGCGTGGTAGTATACGCACATTTACATGCACAATATAAGTTCTCATACTCATATCTCAACCTCTCAGTAATTCAAAGGTAGAAGCTATGCCTTCAATAATCTCATAACTATAATAAAATGTCATAATATTTTAAAACTTCACGCTTCTTGTACATCATATTCCACTTAGGTTCACACCTAATAATAAAACACCGGCTAGCCCGTAACAGTTATCAACCCATTAGTCTTAGTTATAGACGATGATCAAGCTCAAAAAAATGCATCCGATAAGGTCTTTTCAAGTTTATCGACAATATTATGCACATGGCACGTTAACCAGTGCGTCCCTGCCAAGTGCAAAAATATGTTTGGAGAGGAAGAGTGGAAAGAATTTGAGGCGGCGTGGCGTGAAATTATTCTATCGCTTATGCCTGTAATATTTACCAGCCAATGGACGGAATTTCAGGCTAAGTACTCGAATGAAAAGACACAAACTTGTGTATCATATCTTGAAAGTGCTTAATTGAGAGTAGGACAACGGGAGCGTCTTCCCCAGGCCTGGATCAAAGAGGTCCTTCAGTTTGGTATGAGAACGACCTCTAGAGCTGAGGGTGCACACGCAAACATTAAACGCAATCTCGGTGGGAAAAAGAGTCGAAAAGTTTCATCCATTATTCATATTTTAGGTTTATAGCCATTCCGCTTTGGTTACCGCCCCCATCAAAACCAATGTACAAATTTATGTACTAACTATGAAAAAGAGTAGCGATAAATTGTAATTACTTCAAAATTTGAGATTACTTATCTAATAATTTCAACTATCACTACTTATATACAGTGCATATATCTTATCATTAAAGTATTCAAATACCAAAATACTAAACTATCCAAGCTACCTTCTCTGTCATATATTTTGATATTTGGTCTGTCTGGCAATTCTGGCTTGAGAATAGTGAGTAAATTAATGAAAACACTAGAAGAAAAGTCTATCTCGGAGATTATGTGCAACCTACATGACACTTTAATTGCATCTCGCGCAATAAGTTATTTGGGGTCTGTCTCATTCGTCGCACAAGTTCTCAAACATTTGGGTTGAGAAAATTTTAGCTCTGTACGTTAAAACTGTAGCTATATTAATGCCGAGAGAGCAAGCTTTTGGAAGCCACATACAGTAACTACAAAAATTGTCCCACAAAATCGCTAGATTTGATGTATTTGATGATAACCTCACAATAACTGCATAGAAATAAATAATTAAAATTTTTAAAAAAACTGTAATCATTTCTCTACATGATGAATATAATTTTGAGCGAAACTGTCGAGTAAAATACATTTGGTGATGGTCTTGGCACATCCAATTCCTGAAACTTTGCTCTCTTTTAAAGGAGGTATTCAAGTTACACACATTGTAAGACTGTAGCAGAGTTGTAGTCAAATCAATAAGATATGTAACTGCCTGACTAGGCTTAATGCCTCTAGTTGTGTAGACTTTGAGTAAAGTTCATGTATACTGCGAGAATACCTGCAATGTGAAGAGACCTAGCTTGGCTTATTTCTATTTGTTTAAGTTTCCAGAGTACCGGATGAAAACTGACCGATAGACTAGGTATATAATTGTGTAGACGGTTTTCTTTGCCTAGCCTATGGCGTAGCTCCCATTGTGTAACTGTTTGCTCAATCACCACAGCCAAAAATTGGCATCCTATTTTTCGTGTACTAATTAGTTGTTTATGACCTTATGATGAGTTCTGTGGCTGATATATAAGTGGTGGCGGGCTGTAACGACAACAATCGTAGAAAATTTTGGTTTTGGTGCCACTGCTAGTCTTTTTACATCGTACTACACTAAAGGCATAGAGATACTGTGCTGCTCAAGATTGAATTGCAGTAAAGAGTTCTTGTTTAGAGTTATAGATTGCCTCTGGCGGCAAAGGCATGGATGTTGCAGAGGTAGCATTTGCTGTCCAGAACTCGGACGAGAGTGAAATAAATGGCAATTTTAGAGGTGAAATAAACATTTTTGCCATACAACTTAGGTGTTGGACTCGGAATAATCAACTGACAGAATAGACGCAAAGTGGATTATGAAAGGGGAAAATGCGATGGGAAAGAAATTGTCGTATGTCGAGTTTTGCTTGATAAGAAAAGGGTTAAAGTGGGTAACAAAGACACTTTCTTTACTCTACGGTGGAATATGATAATATGATTAAAGTGGTGAGGGTGATCTGTTTATTCTGTAGCAGTAAGCATAAGAAATAAGTAAGTAAACAACAGTGCCTCATGATTCAAACTCACATGATTTTGAGTGGATTTGTACGCATCTTAAGTGGCTGAAAGGAAGGGTAGCGGGGTGGATTTTACGGCTTAGTCAGATAGGGTGGATGTATTGGGACTCATTAGATGGTGGGTGAGGGGAAATCAAAGTTCTCACAAGACAGCCCCAATTTTCAGGCAAAAGATTTTTGTTCCTTGTCCCAAGTATAACTTAGTAGGGGTATACCCTTGAAGCGAGGTCTAGCCCCGCTGTGCCGAATCTACCCTAACAGCACAGTATTTAGCAATGGATAACTGTATAGCGTAGCAACAGTTACAAAATTTTCCCATTCTACAGTCTAAATTAAGAAGACTATATGATGCAGTATCTTACAAGAGTGGGGGCGTTTTATTGTACGCACTTTTCTTCGTTATTGAACAAAATTGATAATAATTCTGTCAACAGTATCCATGGAAAATCACAAAATAGCCAACCAGGTCCATATTAAGGTCCACATTGCCGAGAGAATCCTCTTGTGTCAACTTACACAATCAGCCTTCAATGAACAGAGACAACTGAAATTTCATGAGATCTCTACCCAATTAAAAAAGAAGATCAAGATGAATCTACCAATACTGTGACTGGGTCAAAGTGGTGTACGACGGGTTGTGTATTTCTGAAATTTCTTTCCTAGAAGTTCACTCTCAAGTCATATAGCTCCTGACTCAGTCGTTTCGTCAACCCTATCAGCCTGCGGCGACAACTAGCCAATACTTGATACAAGCTCGCTCTAGGCGGTTATAACATCGACTGTGTTAGAATAAACTGGAAGATGAGTAAACCTCTGTCTTTCAAGGATGCGAGCAACAGCCCAGACTCACGAGGCAATAAACGCGCACGTCTCACGCTGCCTCTGTACGACAGAAATCCGCCTCATTTCGGAGGCAAATTCAGTGAAATTCAAGAGTTATCAGAAAAGAAAGTATCATCTCCAAGCAATTCTTTTAGAAATGTGAGCGCTTGTAAGCGATGCCGGTTAAGAAAAAATCGCTGTGATCAACAATTACCTAGCTGTGCTAGTTGTAAAAAAGTCGGGGCGAAATGTGTAGGATATGATCCTATTACTCAAAGGGAAATTCCTCGGAGGTAAGAGTCGTTGTTCGGATGAATTTTTGTCATTTTTCTAAGAGTAAAGCTGATTTTGAAAAACTATGACGTACAGTTATGTCTTCTATCTAGAGACTAGAGTGGCATATCTCGAAAAATTATTGCTTGATCACAAAATTGAATTTGCAGCCGCGGAGGTTCTGGATTCTACTACCCTCGTAAGATCACCAACAAATCACAAACCTAATAGTAGCGGGGAAGGCCTGCTTTCAAATGCATCAAAACCGATCTTAGATTCTCATTTACAAGCTCCAACTCAGAATTCGATTGGTATGGAAGAGAAAGACTCTGGGTCAAATAAGATGGATAATGTGACTCTAAATGTTGGGAACTTTGGTTCCATCAATAAAAATCGTCAAATGGGTTCGCTTGATCCATGCACAAAATCTAGTATATCGTTTGCTCGTGTCGTAATTGCCGCGGTCAAATCCTCTGTCTCGGGGCCAAATAATGAGAAAACTTCTAACAAGTCGCCGCCTTTGCTACAGAAATATATGGGTGAAAAATCAATTCGAGATTCTTTTTTTAGCCTCCAGATTAAGAATACCAGTAAACAAGCGCGCTTCCCAACTAAGGAAATAGGCCAGCGTTTGGTTAATTTCTACTTTGAGTATGCCAACCCTCAATTACCTATTTTACATCGTGGCGAGTTTATGAAGATGTTTGAATCAGTCTACAATACGAATGATGAGACCTTGATAGCTCCAAAAGAACTATACTTGCTCAATATAGTATTTGCAATTGGTTCAGGCATTTTCCTGGGTGGTTATGAAGACGAAAAAAATGGTACACATGGAGACTACAACGAGTCCAACTCAGACGTTCACCAGAGTCAACCCGAAGAATATCACGCTGCAGCTATTGTACATCTTGAGTCTTTTTTTTCTCCCTCAGCCGGCCCAGTTGGTACTAATTGCTTTGGAGGGGGTTTAGAAGAATTACAAGCGGTATTACTGTTGGCCGGCTTCGCACTGTTGAGACCAGTTCCGCCAGGGCTGTGGTATATTATTGGAGTAGCAGTTCGATTGGCCGTCGATTTGGGACTTCATCATGAAGATGGAAAAAGCATGGATACTGGGTTTGAAAAAATGTCAGATGTTTTCAAGACAGATTATCAGTCTCTATCACATGAGCAGCAAAAACAACAAAATCAGGAAGAAGAGGACCGAAGTTCCAGCGAGCATCGACGGAGAGAATGGATCCGTGATTTTAGAAGACGGCTGTGGTGGTGTACCTACTCTTTTGATCGTCTTGTCTCAACCTGTGTGGGTCGACCGGTGGGAATCACTGATCAAGTCATCACTACCGAATTTCCATCCCTTTTAGACGACCTTCACATAACCCCAGCAGGTTTTTTTTCATCTCATCCTCCCACACCCTCATACAAATATATATCTTATCACTACTTTCGTCTTCGTCTTCTGCAGTCAGAAATCCTCCAAGTGTTTCAGTATCGACAAGCTCAAAGGGTGCGCGCGGCTCGTGTAAACCACGAAAATCAATTCAACCCTGACTCTCCTCCGTCTGCATACTTATCTAACCATAGGAGCTTCTCAGACTGGCGTAATGATGTCGATAAACGCCTGTGGGAGTGGAAGACGAGTGCGCCTACCAAAAATTCAATCGGCGTGGCGTTTCTTATCGAATATCTAGATCTAAATTACTGGCAATGTATTCTCTTGCTTTATCGTCAGAGTCTCCGTGTACCCGAGTTATTTGAAGAGATGCTTGGTCGTAATGAAGAAGTCCAAATCCCTTTCGGGAGAGAGGATGGTGAACGAGGGAGAGAAGAAGAAGAGAGAATATTCTTGAAGATAGCTGAGGCTGGCCAATCAGTTCTAACGTTATATCGCCAGTTGAGTCGTAGGCATCTTGTCAACTATACATACTTAGCCACTCATCATATCATCATGGCTGGGATATCTTTTCTATTTGCTATCTGGCATTCCGTTATGGTTCGGAGTCGATTAGTAAGTTTGAAATAATTTTTTATCCTAGACATTTGTTCTCCTAATCTCTCAGTTAACACTCATGTGCACAAAATTTTACCGGCTTATTTTTCAAAAAATAGACTGTTGACGAAGTCAACTCAACCATCGTAGCCGCAACTTCGGTACTCAGTGGTCTCATCGAGAAATGCCCTCCGGCAGATGCTTGTCGTGATGCTCTTGAACGTATGACTCAAGTTACGGTGAAAATGTGTCTCAGCACGACTGGATTTGGAAGCTCTACTCTACCCCTTGAATCCAATTCCAAATCACAGGGTAGAGCATATGAGCACCAGTCTCAGCCGCATGTGAAAAAAACAAAATCTGCTACTGAAAATGAGATAGCTTTGCTGTCGCAAGAGAAATCAGAAGACAAAGAAAAAAGTGAATTACCTCATAAGACTCACTTGGATGATCTACCGCATTCTTTTCAAGGGTATAAACACAAATTAAATAGTGCTTCTATTTCTCACTTTGACATTAGATCTTGTCAAAAAAAAGAAGAAGTAGAGGAGAAGAAAAGTTTTGAATTGTGTTCTCAAGATCTTCTTGCAAAATCGAACAGTCCGCTTTTAAGAAATTTTGATGACTTAGCTCCTTGCCAAATTCATTGCCCAAATCTTTCTTCTACGGTTAACCAACCAGAGTATACGACATCGCCTATCGCACTTTCAGAACTAGACTCCATTCTTGATCCGAGTCTGAATATGTCTCATATCCACCGTTATCATCAAGAGTACGGATATTTCCCATCTGGTTCAAGCTGTGGGCTATCGAACTTACCTTTGCGGACTGATTATTCGAATTGGGGTGGATGGAATGGTGATTTCGAAATGGCAGGCTTTCAATTTAATAATGATTGTGCGAATGGAAATGGAGTTGGTGGTTTAGATCTTGAAATGGAGGGGAAATTTGTCGAGGGTACTGTGTACAATCATGATTTCAACGAGACTGGTGGCGTTTCAGACTTATTTGAAGGCTTCTTTGGTAGTGTGAATGGAGTGTTTTGAAAGAAAACAAATCCAAATAATACTTTTATTAATCTTTTTCTTCCTCTTTGCTTATTTATTACAAAATCATGAATTCAAATTCTGGAATTCGATACAAAATCTTGGCAAATCTTAGATGATTTCTTGATTTTATGACTTAAAATTCCTCCAGGTTTGAAAGTGATCTTGGAATCGGTAGGAACCAGTAGAGGCGAAACTCATTTTCAGTTCTGGAGGGGCTGTAGCCTCCTGTAAATATACACAACATTAAAGGGACCAAGTTTTACTTTAACGGTAATACGTGTGAACATTCTCGGTGTCAAGTGACTTTATTTAGTTTGTATTTATGACAGCTCTTTATGAATAATTTTTTTATACATCATCAAGCACATCCGATCAGTTAATTTATCAAATCTAAAGATAACCTCCATACTGTCCATTCATCATTTCCCTGCGTACTAAGCAGATGCCCCCAGGCAACTCCGCCAATGCGGCTGCGCCCGCGAAAACTGCTGAAAACTGTTTCTCTAATTTCATGAAATCAGCAAGATACGTAATGTCTGAGCGCACAGCTCTTTATGGCTGGTAATCAAAGTAATTTGGGTGCACTGGCATCTTGCTATGTGTACTATTTTATTTAACAAAAGCAATAAGTTAACTTGTAGATCACAAAATTCTTGTTGTAACATTATATAGTGTAAATGGAACACTCTTTGTCTAAGTGGAAGTAGCTAACAACTTCCATCTTACGATTAATAGAATCCTACAGCTTCGCTCTGAGCTTTTTCACAAGTGATATTAATTGAGTTTAACAATTCAAGCTTTTTCTAGATATTTACAACAAAAATAACGTACACTTTCACATTGCGAGGAGCGCTGCAAAATTTATCCTCCGCCGCAAAGATCAGAGTCGATGAGGCACAATCACTTTGTGGTTTAGTTGTAGAATTTCTAGATTCATTCGACAACAACCCCAAATTCGAAGGCTTTGGATCAAACACGCGAAACTCCCTTGTGGCCTTCAAGGAAAATATTTCTGCAGTCACAAAAAACACTTTGAGGCGTATATTCGTGACCTAGCGTGCCCGCATCGTCCCTACACGTTGGTTCAAAAGCTCAAGTAAACTTTCCCTACCGGTGTTCACCTAGCCATTTCCAAGCCAGGTAGCATTGAGACTCTCAAAGTATCAGCTCCGAAGAATCAAATCTCATGCAAGGCGACTGCGTCCACTACTTCGGAACCCTCATCGACGTCCCCTCCAACAAATATGCCTAAGTCTCAACGTGCACCTAGCCAAAAATAACGGTACACTCAATCCCAAGACAATAAACTATTCATACGTTTAAGTACATCACACAAGGCCCGCTTCGCTCCTGGATATATTATTCTTTCTGGCCTTAGAGATTTACTCGGGGATCCGGGCGAACACGTTGTCGAAGTCCAATCTACAAAGACGGGATTTGCACTTCGACCGCTATCACCTGACTTTCTAAATAAAATCGAAGAGCAGGGTTTATCTATACGTCAACTTTTCGGAAATGACTGCCATATCGAGAGATCAACTGACTGGAGACTATACAGACTAACGAATGTCCCCCAAAAAATCACAACTCACAACGAATACGGCACAATAATTCAATGCCCTGTCAGTTAAATTTCCCTCAAGCCAGCTCTGGAAGAAGCTATTGAAGTTTCCCCAAAACACATATCCAAAACCGCCTTCAACATAGCCGAGCCGCACAATTCCTCATCTAGGTGTATAATTGTTCCTCCCTTTGAGTCTAAGACTCCACCACGCGAGTCTAATTTTTTCGGACATGGCGCTTCACTGCACCCAATCCAGAAAAAGAAGTAAGTAATTCAATGCACACAATTCTTCTACCCGACAAATTGCAAATCGCCAAAAATACGCAAATAAATCCTGTGTTGCAACTCGTATTTCCTTAAGCACGGAAGCTGACTGCATAAATAAACAAATGCCGACACACAAACAGGTAAGACCACTGATCTTTAGAGCGGTATGTAAACTGGTGCTAGCTACCCTAGAGGCCTATTCATCTGCTTTAACACAGCCCCCTTGTTCCACTCAAAGATTTTCATGAATCTTAGACACTACACCAGATGTAAACCTTTTAGGATCTTTCAAATTAACTTAGAGCGGTCAGTATTCTCCTATGATATTACCCTGTCCTCTGCATACGAAGAAAGAATTGATCTTGTTCTGTTACAAGAACCGTACATTTTTCGCGAATTCGAACGCCGAATTAACTAAATTTCACCCGGCGTTCCAGTATTTCTCCCCCTCCCTCCTTCAAAACTAAAACTGGACTGTAAGGCCAAGAGTACTGACCTACCTACGTAAAGGGATTGGATGCACGTCATCTCAACTATGTCACATTTCCTCATGTCAGACAGACAGCTGCTAGGGACATTCTTTTCATATATGCCAATTTATGCCAATTTATAACACTTCGTGTTGCATGTTGGTTTTGATTGGGGTAAGAAAATGTAGCGGTTTTCTCATAACCACATACGTCTCAGAAGACGTATCAAATATCTCACTGCCGTTTTGCTTCTGAACGTTATGGAAATGTTATACTATCAAGCGTTCTTTATCTTCCTTTCTTTCATGTTTCATGTCTAGCGTTCATACCAACATTACAAATGTTTGAATTCAAAGGTCAAACATCAGATCTAAATGTATCTAATATTATGGTTTGTTCATTATGGAAGAAAAAGTATATAAGTTGGAGGAGGATGGAACTGAGATTTGAGAGACAATGATTTACAGGACGATACAATAGAAATAACAGACTACTTTTATTATATACAAAGAATACAATTTTTCATTTTAAAGCTACAATTCTTATATACAGAAATATAGGATTATTATACTCTAATTTCTACATTTAGTCTTTACTTTCATTCGACTTTTTCCTACATAATGATCATCACTTGATTGTTTTCTACAAGATTTATTTTTCACTTGATTCCTATTCCTAAAGTCTTATACAATTTTCCAGGAACAGGCCCTATTATGATAATTAACACATACAACGCCCCGAAGAGGTCAAGGAACCATAATGCTGCAGTAAGCGCTATCACTACCCTCTACCATCACGCTCTCCCTCCTTATACGTTAATCGCTGGGACTTAAACCTCCACTATCTCAGATGGCAGACCATAGCCCAGCAAGACATCTCAGTTGCTGATACACTGGTCACCTGGCTCAACGAGGGATCATTTCAACACATCTCAGGAATCGACGTACCAGCCCACAGCCATGGTAATGTTCTAGACATGGCCTTTGCATCCGATTCTTTAGCTCAGGCAGTTACTGAGATATCTACAATCTATCGACTAGACGTTACCATCGATCACAGTCTATTACTGACCCTTTTACCTCTGAGCAGGACAGCGTACAATATGTCAGAAAAAACCTAGATTGGATACCCTCTGGGAAGCTTTCTTTCTCTCAAAAATCTCCCACAAAGCCTAGCCAATATTCTTCCCATTCCCACTGGTCCATCTCTTAAAGACCTCGAAGACTCCTCTAACAGCCCGGAAGAGGCCTTGCAATTCTCATCTCAAGGGTCGGCCAAAAGATCTCTTGGAGACGGTAAAGAACAGCTCTGGTGGAACCAAAAGTGCAGAGAGGCTTTACTCGAATACTGAGGAAGACTTAAAAGATCGATAGACTACAAACTTCTCGTTATATTCAGGATCTTTGTTGAAGTGATTGCTTCTATCTTTTCTCGTGACTACTCAAATATTTAATCCCTGTATTTATTCTAACAGTTTCACGCGCTAGTAGCTCTTTTAGAGACCCAAAATTCGCTTCAAGAAAATTGTACCTCTCTAACAGAGTCTTCAAGGGGAACATTAAGCATAAGGTCAGGAGGAAGGCATATCATCTGACTCAGGCAAGTCCGAACTCCAACACTTCTCATGTCGATGTGCAGTCGAGTATTCTAGGGCTACACCTACTATCAACATTGGCGAACTTCTCGTCTCCGAAAATCTGACGCGCTCATATACCAGATGGCAAGGTATACACTTTGATAAGGCAAAATCCTTCAAATTGCACGTTAAAATTCTCTCAAGCAAAGCTCTAAATAGTAGCAAACCTTCTCCGAAGCCTCGGAAACACCATACGCGGGGCTTCAACAAAATTAATACGTCAATCAGTAACCGCCTGCATCCTGCCTATTGCATATTATGGCGCTGAATCTTGGTGACCAGGCCGCCGCAGAGCTACACGCAATAATAGCATAATCTCTAACCTGGTCGATAGTTACATCTCCCTCCTTGGCAGGGCCTAGAAAAATGGCACGCAAGCAATAGATGGATTACTAGATCTCCTTTCTTCCCACCATAAACTATTCCTTCTCAAGATCTAGTGGCTTACACAGACGGAGGCTAGCTTGAGTCTGGTTTTGGCCCTTTTTGTAGGCGCTGGGGTGGTTATAGTCCAAGCAGGCCGAACTGTTTTTCGAAATCCCTTACCTCTCAGCCCCACGTTGGAGACTTTTAACGTAGAAATTGCCGCAGCTCAGCATACGTTGGAGCTAGCCTTATCTCTTCCTTCTGCCCATTTCTTCAATAACCACTGGATACTTCTGGACAACCTAGATGTCGTCCGTCTACTCTTATCTAACCTTAAGTGCTCATCCCAGGAAGTCTTCTTGCGGTTTGCCAACACAGCAAGGTCCTGGTCCCATTGATAGCATCTCCCACATACGCTACCAGGAAAAGTAGAAACCTGATAGATCCCTGGATACTCCGGTATTCAAGGTAACATCCTTGCTGATAGAGCTGCTAAAGAAGCCATGTTCATACTTTCGCCATATTCCAGACCTTTCTCTTTTGCATCAGCGAAACTCTGGATCAAGAAAGCAATCTACTCAGCTGTGAATGAGATTTGGGAGCAAAATGCTCCCCAATCATATCGGGACCCCGACATTGGAATCTTACCAGGCCAACCTAATGAGCTTAGGTCCCGCCTGACCCATGTATGCAGCGCCCGTTCAAGTCATGGTGATTTCACCTTATACCACGAGCGGTTCGACTATGTAAACGCATACATTTACAGTAGTTGCGGCGAGCGCAAGTCTCCAAGACATTTTCTGAGTTTCAGATTAAGATTACCATCTCAAATACTCCCCAGGCCGCCCAGGATACAACCAAACGTCGAAAGATTTTTGCTTGGCACATTCGAAGGAGCCTGCAGACTTGCTGAATGGATGACTAATACTAAATTTCTTCTCAGATATCTACCCCAGATCTCCACCCACTGATAGGCAATCATCCATTTGAATCAGAAATTTTAAACGCACGATCGGTCTGTTCAACATAAAGTATGGAGCTGCACACTATATATTTTGGTCACGGGGCAGATGCGCATGCCCTGCTATACTTTATTTCCTGTGTATGGTACCTCCGCAAAAGTTTCCGCGAAAACGCGAAAAATCATGGGAGTTATTCAGCCAGCCAGCTCCTACCTCTTAATACTAGATGACAGCTTGCTCGGAGTCTACTAATTAGACCTCATATTCATGCAGGACAACGCCCCTGTCCATGAAGCCAAAAACAAAAAGTCCGGAAATGGTTCGATCAAAATGGCATAGATGTCATGGAATAGCCGCCCTATGGCACCGAGGTACGGGAGGCTCTATTTGAAGCGATGTCCAAGGCACGGGAGGATATAGATGAGTACTATTTTCATGACTTGGTTTGGAGTATGGAAAAGTGAGAAAGAGCGCTTATTGATACAGAAGGCTGGTATACCAAGTAATAACACTTAGTAAATTTGGAGACATCTAGACTGTACATATATAATTCACATAAAAAAATATTGATGTTCCCAGAGCAATTAATTGGTGGTTCAATAATGTAATTGTACATGATATGGTACATTGGTGAGGTGCGGGGTTCGCGGAAACAGTTGCACGACGCTAGGGGTGCAAATGTTTTGTACAGAGGGTAATGCAAAAGATTCGTCCCTAGTCATTTTATAGGTTGATCCTATCTAAATGTAGCAGTTCCGTAGGTCAATCTTTGCTTGGCTCAGCCTAATCTGGAACGGCGTAACTGAATAAGGGAGCGATGCTCTTCACTAACTTTTAGCGAGCCTCTAATCTGCGGTGAAAATTTCGAATTAAAAATGTTTAGTCCGTCTTATTATGGGTCTAAAAACTTTAATTGAGGGCTTCTGTTTCTAACAACTAATGTCTGGTGGATCCTCCACCAGCTACGATGATCTCTTCACACCTCCTGTGCATACCGCGGAGAATATTCGGAAGCTTTGATGGTTGTGTGCACTCATACCAAGCTTCCTCCACAAGTCTACTGATATCCTCTCTTCGTCGCTGAACTCCCCTATCGCTTTCCCCATATCGAGAGTAGATGTATCCTTTCATATTGCTCGACACATTCTCAATAGGGTTTAAGTCGGGTGAATTTTTTTATCCCGCGATAAATTAGGTGCCCGTACGCGGGTATTTCTTGTGGACGAATTTACTTGCAACATTTCAAGAAATTTAAGCTTGAAGACGCTTGTGGAGTTGATGACGATGATGATGATGTTGTTGTTGTTGTTGTTGTTGAGAATGGGAAATGAAGAGAAAGATGGAAAAAGGTAGAAGTTTCGGAATTGTGCAGCTGACGAAGCAAATTAACCGAGAATACTATGTAAAGCACTGGGATTGGCTCCTAAAGTAACTGGGATATACCTCGAAAGACCTATATAACAGGGTCAAAGTTTATGGCCTGATAATCTGTACAGGGTATTTGGGGTAAAATTCTACACCTGATCGACACTATATTACAGGGTATGTCCAGACTTTTGACATGGTATACCCTGACAATCATAGCTTATATAATCATTCCGATCATGGCTGTCACGAGACTATTTCTACTCATTTCCACTCCTTTCCACTCCTTTCGCCAAGTTTCGCACAATTCCAATTTCACAATCATTGTGCTCACCTTTCACATCGACACTTCCACATTCTCCTATCTGTTGTTGCACATAATTATTATAATAAATTAATCATCTCATAATTACGAAAAACAGGTAAGTATCTTTAAATTGACTTACTACGTTTGGTCACGTCTCCGGCATTTGCACCTTAACTTTTTACTTAAATACTAAAGCAGAATGGATACTTTCGATATCTCTCCTACTTCTCGCCAATACTCAAAACGACTGACTCGAGACCAAAGAGTACAGATAAATATCTAGCTTAAAGATGAAATGTGTATTTAAACAAGTTAGCCCTTAACAAATTTTAACACTAGATGGAGTTGGAAAAACGAGAAAGGAAATATCAGACATTCTCGGGGTTTCAATAGGCCAAATAAGATATTCTATTCGGGATACGCAGGGAAAATTCATTTTACAAGAAAAATCCAGACAAGATTTCCATCAATCACGTTTCGCCCTGCAGATGTACCCCAGCCCACCCCATGACGATCGTGAACTGCTTAGAGCTAGCTGCATGATATCTGTGTAAATCAATCCCTAAATTGTGTAATGATCAGTCGTTAATTCTGCAAGAATTCCTGGGTGTAGATTTTTACCCCAAACACCCTTAAATGAAAAAAGGGGGCTTAGTCATTCAAGATAATTCAATAAGTCACCACACCCCACACAGAGCAACGAATTTTCGCGTGTAATTCTACCTAGTCTCTATCTGTATTTTGGCCCCTCAACAAGTCAAAAACTATGATACAATCATTCATTCCTACTTCAGAGACACCATATTAGCTGCTTTTTTTTTCAGCTTCTTCGTCAAATTTACGTGACTTTGCTGCCAATTCACGTCGTTCTGCCTCCTGCTGAGCCGCATAAATTGAATCAACATTAGCGAAGACATTATTACAGTCAACCTTTACTTTCCTAGACTTTCTC
>JAHYSP010004895.1:464-11637 GCA_019455505.1 Pleochaeta shiraiana
TTTTACAATGTGGTGGCATCTCACTCAAAAGGTGTGGGGGGAATTTAAGGGTTCCCCATTTATTACTAAAGAGCCAATACTCTTAGAGATTAAGTTTTCGGTTAGAATTACTAATAATTTAATCGATGGATGATACAAATGATTTTATCCCGCACTCGGCGAACTTTACCGACTTATTCATTACTATACTGCATTACTCCGCTATGAAAATTTTTAATCTCTAATTATCTTTTACACTAAAAATAGTACTAGCAACATTTTCTTCAAACTCTGTAAAAATGAGCCTTCCAATAGTATCATTGTCACGCCGCCGAATATGCAATACACGGGACGGTGTTACAGTTATGAGTAAGAAAATAGTGCAATGAGCTAACCTTGCAAGTAAAATGTAATTTAATGAGAATTTTGGAGTATCAAAATTATTAGATGGATTAAAGTAAAGATATCCAAAAGACTACCTTTCTATGTAGGTCATGTCTCCTCATTATATACATGAAGGCCACTTCTCATCTTATCATCTTAAATCTATATAATGCTCAGTTATACCATGAACTGAAACGACCCTGCCACAGTCTACTCACGGAGCTGTAGCTCCATTATTATATCTAATACTCTTCATGCAACAAGTTTACTTGTATCATGGGAAATATCCTACATGCCTAGTCTCATCCGACTCAGTTGTTTCAACATTAGTAAATAAGACTCAGCACACAGGATTGATTACCTCAACCTTGTCACCTTGCACAACTCCTACGTTGNGGCTGTATTCAGGTGAGTACGTTGATAAAATACACAAATCAATCCATGCAATTGTCAATAATCTCAGACTATCTCAGAACTAAGTTCAACAAGCTTATGCCTGATAGAGTGAGAGCCTAAACATTTGGACAGGGCATCTGCTTTTAATCTCTGGTGAGTTGATCGGTTAATGTCCTTGGTTAGGTCTCCATGTGAGGCTCAAGGGATGAGCTCTCAAGATCATTCATTAGATCGATTGAAATACTTGAAAGTTGTTGAGGATGTCATCAAAAGTGCTATTCCTAGTTTGGTACATAGTTGACAGAGAGCTCTCAAAATACCTATACTGAACAATATTATCTAGGTTAACAGGGTAGAGTTCGTCCAAAGTCACATCAATTAGACTTTTAAGGTTTGGAATTGGGTTATTTGGACCGACGAGAGATGGACTACTGGGACATCTCACAAAAACTCGAGGATAATCAGATTGGTAATTACTGACGACATCCAGATTTTATCTGACACTGACGCGAAACTAGGCCAGACGAACAGGTTGACTTCTGTGTCGATGAAATGATCCTCCAGGCAAGTGGCTGAAATTTCTGAGGGTCGTTTGTGGAAACTCACGAATGCGTATGGTTTGGGCGAAAGACTGGTGAACAATCTCATTGTGTACCCACTGTCAAAAGGTTATACCACTTGTAAAAGTGTCCAAAAGAGAACACCTTGGTATGATACTCACATGACACTTGAATCTCTCTCTTCGAGATCTATCAATAAACTAGCATGCTGAAGCGGGCATAGAGTTGATGATATGACCTCCATTGACTCCTGATTTGAATCCAATCGATTCTCTATGGAATTCCACAGAGAATGCTGTATCTGTTATAGCCTCTTTGCTTCAGTTTATTTCAAAAAGTGTCTTGTCCAACATTCGTCTGTGGAAAATTCATGTTTAATTCAAGATATCCCACCTGTCTCGTTTTCTTGAAGCTACAAACAAAACTGTTCAGCTCATCTTCTAGTTCCAATGTCTGTATAGGCGGTTGCCCAGGGATTTATCCTGAAGTATTACATTCGATTGAATCAAGTATTTAGCTTGATCTGAAGATACGTCGAGAATGTTGAAAATCTCTCCAGATCTTTCCAACTTGATGCAACATAAGAATCTCATGGGGTTAAATTATACTCATAAGTATATTATTTTAAAATCTAATCTCACTTAAGTCCTTATGTCTCGAGTAAGTTGTTTTAAATATCGACGCTTTGTAAGGGAAACATCGGAGCAATCCATTTTGTGAAGATATTTCTAAAAATATGTGCGACTTCCATAATACAGCTATTTTCATTAAATTGTTGTTCAAAGGACTTTAGCTTTTGTATTTATTTATGAATAGAATAATTTATTATTAAATTTATCTGTGACAGCACTTAAAAGAGGCGATGTTGATGGCAGCCACATGTAATATATGGAACTGAATGTTGGAGAATATGGTATTTCATAAGAGGTCAAATGCTATTAGTTAAGCCTTGAAATTGTTAATTAAGTAAACTACGCTAGCTTGGGCTAGCTTTGTCTAGTACTGGGATTTATCCCTGAAGATCACTATTGGTCTGTGGCAGAATTTTAGCCCTGCCACCTTGTAGAAACCATTGGAGCTAGACTGGGGCTCCATCATGGTACTCACATATTGAGATACTGAGAATAAAATTATGTTAGGACCCACAGCGATTATTTTTTGTTTTTAATATCCCAGTGAGGGGTCGGATGGTGTAGTGGTATGCCATCCGGGTCGGTCTTGTTAGTAGAGTTTGGGTAGCCTTGACACCTGCCCCACTTGAGATGGAATAACGCTGGTTCGAATCCAGCAGGCCCTACCTTCGTAGAGAGTGAAATGTATACGTTGATGGAGGCGCACTTAAATATCCAAGGTTTTTAGAGAGTTTTCCCTTTGATTCATATGCATCGAAGTGAAGTACAGGAGGGAACTTCATTTCTCGTAGAGGTATGCTGTTTGAGTGTGAGTGTCCAGTCAATCTAAATCACGTACTCATGATCTCTTGTCCTTGATAGTCTTAGTCTCCATAATGGCGTTAATAATAAATATTAATAAAAAAAGGGCCCTGTAGGTGAGTAAGACGTATCTTAGCTTTCTTTCTACAATTTTACTTTTTCTGACATCATGTTCACGATGTACAACTTAATTTGCGTTAAGTAGACCAATACATACCCAACCTAGAACGTGTTCGCTAGTAAAACCTTTTTTTTAACTATCTGACTTCCCTTCCTCCCAATTTCGGCAACATTATGCACAGACATTTCAATTAACCGGGCTTATTCTTGCTCGAATCTCTCTTAGACAAAAAACCGGATTAGGAGAGAGTGACTGAGGAAGATGAAGGACTAGAAGAAGAAGAAAAGGAAGTGATCACATCAAGGGCATCAAAATAACTGATGTAAATCTTCCTCTTCGACATAATCATGAGAAGCGATATGACATTGGATCGGACATCGGAATGGCAAGTTGATAATCGCTGTTATTTTTTTTTTTTTTTAAAAAAAAATGAAGAAAAAGAAGATTTAAAAAAACAATTAAAAAGGAAAGAAAAAAAATCTTATTTAGGCTATATCCTACCCCATGCAGAATGTCATGATGCAGGACATACAGAGGTTGGTTTTACCGTAAACTTAAAATGGATCACAATCTAAGATAGCGATTAAGACTGACAACTTACTACAGATTGATATGTGCGTAGTACATGTTATTTTATGGACCACTTAAAGTCTGTTTGGCTGTTCGACTGTTTTTCTGTTTTACTCACTAACCCTTAAAATAATATATAAACCTTAATTACCTTGATATGGACTGCATTTTATCCTGTAATTTCGAAATCTGTATAGCTTTTAAGCTCTGATCGGCAATTCAACCTAGAAATGTTCCTTTCTGAACTTTCCAGATCCCTGCGACCCCCTACATTCGACCCAGCTTAAATATGTTTTGTAAGCTATTTGATTGATTGAAGTATAATTGATTGTATTTAGAGTCTGTTCTGTCAGCTCTTCTGCTTACTAAGCTCCCGTTGCATGGATGAATATTATGTAATACCGATATAATTATTATTAGCCGATCACACGAAGCAATGTGCGAAATACTAGTATTGCTGTCAAAGTCATGAAGTAGGGCCTGTACTCCTTACAGGTAGAGTACCAGCAGCTTACAAGATCAAGATAGAATAAGAATAAAACTTGGAATTAACTTCACTATATGCTTCTATGCTGCACCTGATGGAGGGATGAGGGGGTGGGGGGCTGGTAATTAACTGGGGTACTGCGTGTAATTTGTACAGTCTGTGTGTTGTTATTCTGTATGTAATTGTGTAAAGGCTAAGCCAAAAACACTTCATCCCCTGCATAGTGGTGGAAAGTGGGGGAGATCTAAACATTCGTTAGTAAATGTTAATATTGAACTAAGTTAAGAGAAACAAACATTAGGGCACAAGATGAGGTAGGTACTGGGCAAATTTTAATTTAATTTTGTAAAATAAAAACCATTTGTTTTTCGGGGCTTTGGAATGCGAAAATCATGCATGTACTTGGAGAAGTTTATATTATTGTGAATAAATCACCATCCGAGGAATATTATTCGCTATACTCAGAATTGCTTATTAAAATTTTTAATAAAAAACATTTGTTGAAAATAACCACTGCACTCAGGCCTACTTGATACCCCATTTCGTACGCCACCCTGATCTTGTTATCATTTTTTTAATGATGAATCTGATTTTTGTCATAAAATGATTTTAGCATTAATCAGCTAATTCGCATTACCCCACATGCAATGCTGTTTTCCATCCACTTATTGTCCACAAAAACTTGATAATCAGCAATTAAGTAATGTTCTATGATATGAGTAATAAACTCTTTCACAATCAATCAAGGCAAGCCAGTCGGAAATTCGACAAGAGCTTGTCGTCAAAATCGTTATCATAATGCGCCGTGCGTTAAAAGCCCAACAAAAGTACACCATTCCAAGCCATACCTAGCGATTCACTAATCTTATAGTTGATGTTTCCGTTTCTAATACAGCAGTAATGTGTCATCTGGTAGTATTATACTTTTCAATTAATTCAAGTTGTCTCCATCTGTCCTGGATAACTTAGCTGTTAATCTAATCATTTCTTTCATACACCTCCACTACATCATTCTTGTACCTTTCTAAAATTCCTCTTCGATTGAGCTTCTGTGCAGATGTTATAAGGCCCTGAAAATATTAGTATAAATATTATATATGAGATATCAGAGTTGTGCTTACGTTTTGAGGATTCCACTCATCATCAGCCAAAACAACGCCTTCAACTATTTCAATTCCAGCCAGACCACCCAAACGGCCTGATTGTTGAAGCTCCTTTAATACGATATTTTGTATGTCTCTGTTATGTACCAGAGTTTCTAAATCAGCTCCCCTAATACCAACTGTTCCGGCAATCCTTTGGAGAGCTGACTCGACTGGTACGATGATTGCAATCGGTTTGGTTCGATTTTGATCCGCATAAACGCATATATTCCCTACTACATTTGAGGCTCTGTAGATAGATTCCAGTTTTTCTAATGCAATATATTCGCCGTTTAGAGTTTTTACAAGATTCTTCTTGCGATCAATGATTTTTAAGTGACCATTGTGATCCCATTCTCCGATATCACCAGTTTTGAACCATCCGTCTTTAGTCATTGCCTCATTTGTCTCTTTTTCATTTTCATAATAACCTTCCATGACAGGTGTTCCTCGGATCCAAACTTCACCCTGCGGATTAGGTTTATTAGTTACGTGATATCCAGCTTCCTTGTAATCAACTAATTTAATCTCAATTGATCCAGGAAGAGATCCAACAGCGTCATCTGTCCACTCATAGGGATCTGTTATTGCTCCCATAGCTGTTGTCTCGGTTAATCCATAGCCATTAATCATTGTCGTTATGGTCATAGAGATAAAGCGTTGGGTTTCTTTAGCAACTGGCCCTCCTCCATTAAGACAGAATCTTAGTCGACCACCGGTTGCTTCTTGAACTTTTTTGAATATAATTGTGTCAAGGAAATCAATACCAGGAAGTTCATATTGAACCATTAAGTTTTTCGCCCAAAGTGCCCCGTGAAAAAGGTTTCTTACAAGTGCACTACTATTGTTTACTTTGAGTAAGACTGCTTTCTTAAGAGTTTCCCATATAACTGGTACACCGACAAGAATAGTTGGTCTAAACTCACGAATGTCTCCCTTGCAGTTGCGCATGGAAGAATCGGAGAGAGTCTTCGGGTTACCATACCCCATCGTTGCACCCCAAAATAAGAGACTATTCTCGAAAACAAATTCGAGGATATGAGCCAGAGGAAGATAAGTTAACAAGCTGTCTTCAGCACTAATGTGGGGCCCTACTATCACACTTACACCAGCAACTAATTTGGTTAGAAATGAATACGCATAAAAGGAATTTTGTGGACACTTACTAGCTGCGACCACAGCTTTATGCTTGATTGGAACTCCTTTGGGAACTCCAGTGGAGCCAGAGGTGTACATGATGCAACAGAGGTCTTCGGGAGATGGACGGACAGGAGCGACTGGATAGTCTTCTCCCATCTTCCTAAGTTCTTCAAAGCTTAGAATTGTAAGATATTCATGAGCTTGCTTAAGCTGATCGATATCATCCTGCTTAACTTCGTTTTGGCTATTCCAGATGATGTATTTTAAACTATTTGTTTCCCTGATGGGATTTATAAGGGATGGAAGGAGATGAGGATCGAGAAACATAGCTATTGGTTTTGTTGCTTTCAATGAATGAGTCAGACCCTCTTCACCAAGAGTGTCGTAAGCAGTAACAATTGGCATTGACTGTGATGTTGCTCCATGAGCCATCGCAAGCCAGTGTGAGCTTGTTGCTGCAAAAATGTGTACCCTGTCATCTTTCTTGAGACCAAGACCTCGCAATCCTGCTCCTATTTGTAGAACAAGCCTTTCGTACTCATAGAAGCTCATGTACTCATAACCACTTAATTCAAAATATGTCCACTGTTTATTTACCATTTGTTCTACTCCATTCACAATTTTTTTGACCTGCTTACTCTCAGTGTGAGTTTTGATTAACTTTCGACTACCCAGTGCCCTAGCATTTCCAAATTTTTGAGAGCTACGCTTGAGAATATCGAAAATTGTATGAACATCCTCAGCAGGACGCTCCAGAAGTTTGTCGATACAGCTTGGATGTCTCCGTGGAATAGTCTCCCCTTCAACAGCTTGATAATTAGGAACCTCAACACTAAATGGAGGGGTGCGGTCGCTTGAAATCTTGGGTAGAATTGTATTTTTGCTAGGCATGGTGAGATTTGTTGAGGTAGTACTTTCTATTTAAAAACTATAGCTCCAATTGAAAGGGATAATTTCGTTACTTAGAAAATATTTGTGAGAGATGTTTGGATGGCAACGAAACGCTTTAAATTAAATGATACTATGAGCAGGAGATTTTTTGTGAAGGGGACGATTGGAGACGATAAATTTTGATTAGGATTTGTTATAAGCTAGCTGTAACAGCGGTGGGGCCCGGGGGTCTGAGCTTGGTAGACTAGATGAAACCAATTAGATGGAAGATCGTCGGTAATCTGTAAATCTGGGCCATCCGCTCGCTAACTTCGTTTACGGCTTTAATTATTCCTTAACGTCGCCGAGGCCCGTTGGCAAATCCTAATGTTACTTATACATGGTATTTCAGATCTCTTCCGACTGGCTCCTTAATCCAGGAAAATAGTTACTAAAGTTTAAAATACCTGGCCTTCAGAACATTTCTCAAGCTGTCAGGCATGTGTCTGGCGAGGAAAATTATTCCTGCCTATTGCTACTCGATGCTGGTTTTTTAACAGGTGTGAGAATATATGGTAAGGGTATTTGACTGGGAACACCAATGCCGAATGTTAGAGCAATCTTGGCAGCCATGGGGCCAGAGATTAGGAACCCCGAAGAAGGTATAGTACAACTGATTCGTTGATAGAGTTACCTTAATGCGCTAATCACATTTGCAGAAACTTTTATCATGTTTTGTAATGCCGCCATCTCTCAGGACCTCGGCTTTGTTGATTCGGACAAAAATGTACTTAATGTGACTGTTAGTAATCATGAATACTTGATCCATCAATCCCTTACTGTCCTTTCGTCAAATAGAGGCGATGGTACTACTGGAGCCGGTAAAGTATTAAGTATGTAGGCATAGAAATGATGAACTAAAAATAATTGTAGTTGTTTGGAAAATTACACCTCATTTTGCAACCTGGATGAGCTTATCTTCAAATATATTTTTTAAAAACAATTTACTCAACTCAAACTCTTGTATCCTAGAACTCGGCTGTGGAATATCCGGAATTATCGCATTGACTTTAAAATCTCTCGTCAGACGTTATGTTTTAACAGATCAAAATTATGTTATGAAGCTCTTGAAAAAAAATATCGATGAGAATTGTGGTAGCAATCATCTTCGTTCCTCGATCAAGAAAGGAAAACACAAAACTGCCACTTCTAAGAAAAAACAAATGACAAAAGAAGAATCTAAATCTGAAACACCTAGTATCCTTATGGCTCCGTTAGACTGGGAGAAAGATGTGATAACATCTCAGCTTTTTGAATCTTCTCAGGATAGCGGGTTCGACGCAGTAATAGCTTGTGATTGCGTTTATAATGAGTCTCTCATCGAGCCACTATTACAAACATGTATCGACATCTGTCATCTTCGATCATCTCATCTAGCCTTCGCACCGACACTGTGCATTTTCGCGCAACAGATTCGCTCTTTCGAAGTTTTTGAGACATGGCTAAAATTATTCTGTCAGAATTTCACTGTTTGGAGAATTTTAGATTGTGAATTAATTTCAGAGTTAAGATTAAACGCAGGATATGTAATAAATGTTGGGATTCTGAAGTCAAAGTAGAAAAGGTTCGTTTGAGCTACAAGTGAGTAAATGTGTTAAACTCCTATTCTAAGAATGAATATTTCGGTACAAGAGTAAAAAAATTACTTAATAATTGCTGTTCTCTTCACACATCTAAGATGTGAAACTCATTCTAGGTTCAATTTTGATAGTTTCAGAATCTATTTACCCCCGTAAATGTATCTCATACCATCTATATTATCATAATAACTAGAATAATCCACTAATTCTGAAATTATCCACCTGGAATAAAATTGGGATATGAATTACAATATGGATGAAGACTGGAGTATGGCAACATAGAAATCAATATAGAAGAAACGTGCCTTAACCCTTCTACTTGTTTTGGAAGCAGGACATAATTATTATCATTTTCCAAAAATAAATTAAATCTGATGGTTTTAGCACGATCCCGTAGCTCTATCAGAACCCTTTCAAAGCTTGGTGACAAGGCTAGGGGTGGTCAGATAGATGGTCAGATAATTGAGGGTATGCCCATCTCCATTTAAGCCGGATACAAGGCCTCACTTGAGGCCAAGTACATTTAAGAAAACTAGTGAACTTCCAATACAAATAAATAGAAGATTAGAATGTGAGTATATATACCTGGTGCTACTTAATGATTCAGTTATTAAACTACGTAAAAAGACTCTTGATTAAATTGAGATGTGTAGTTACAGTGTTTCGGTTCACTACTATCCTACCCCAGAAGTAACATACAAGCGAATTTATGTACAAATTTACGGAACAAAGAATGCACTCGATAAAATCTCAAGTTTTCAGCGCAGATCATGTCCAAATTAGGCCTATATAGAGAAAATTATATGGAAAATATCCCTGCATGAAATTCGCCTGTACGTTACTTTTGGGGTAAGAAGGTAGAAAAAGTCTACATCTTACATTATAGGAAATTCTAACTAACTTAAATTGAGTTATGCTAAATTAAGTATATATATAGTCTGCAGTAATAAACGTCATCTTCGCTTGGTTGCCGAAATGTTATTGTGTATCAATGATTAAAAATTGAAAATAAGTAGATAAATTTGTCGATCTATCTACACACAGCTCGTATTTACTAGTATTTACAAACAATACTTACTACTACTACTACTACTGTGTCTATCCGTAATACATCAAAAAACTCAAAAATTTCCCCATGGTAACATGAGTTAAAAACAGGGGTTAATGTGGGTCGAACAGGGTATTGAAGGAACTAGCAAAACCATTTATGAACCAAATTACAAGGCCCATGCTTATATATTCTGGGGCTCATGAACAGTTGTCTTCTATCTTGTCCGAATATTTTGCCAAAAATAGATTTTGAAGAGAATCGTCATCTGAGCCAGCATTACACCCTGTCTTACATGCATACACAATAAACTTTTTGAAGTATTATGGACAGAGACAGTAGTGGCCGCTTTAACTGTATAAAGTATAAATTTAAAACTGAAAAATATGGAGCAAATTTTTTCTTTTTTCTCTCTCGAGTCCCCATCGGTTCAGAAAGGGGGGATTGGGGAATTGGGTTAATTTGCGATAGGACGTCTGATTACCAGATCAGATTCACTTTCACTTCATTTTTTCAATCCTACATGTACATTTTCCCACTCCCATACAAGGATCTGAATTGTGAAAGTCAATTTTAGAATACAAGTGTAATAGGCTTTGTAAGACCCTGGTAATCTCTATTCGATTTTCACAATTCAGATCCTTGTAAGAGAGTATTTATTTGCAAGTTCCAATCTTTAATAACAAAGTACTATTTAAGAGAGAAAAAAGAAAAAACTTGCACCATATTTTCAAGTTTGGAATATATACTTTATACAGTTAAAGCGGCCACTAGTGGTAATGTTGGAAGTAACTAGTAATTGGTGACTCTCAGTTACATAATACGAACTACCAAATTTCTGAAACAACACCTTCTTATCTACATGAATACATATCGACCTTCATGGTTCAGTACAACTCACCACCCAATAATGATGGTAGATGAGAAAATGATTATTAAATGGGGTATAAATATTTTATGAAAATTGTAGATAATGCAATGGAGGTCAAAAGTTAGCCAATAAGAGTTTCACAAAAAGTTTTTATTTCAGAGATGCACCCAACACCGCGATGACACAGAAAAAAGACACTCAACTAATATTTTGATTTCTCATTAGTATGCAACAGCCCCTAAGATAAGATATATTTAGATATTACATGGCTTATTTTATAAATAAAATCCACCTCAATCATGATAATGAGTTGGATTACAAGGTTACAAAAAAAATTGCTCTAGAAACTGGTCTAAAAGTAAGGGGTCTATGTGTTTTATCTACTTCGTCTGTTCAAATTAACTGTGTAAATTTATTTTTTTCAAAAGTTGATCATGCAGTCAAATAAAACAATAAATTTGCAGATCAAGTCAAAATATTTTTGTACAAAATCAACGTTAGGCTTGAAAGGGAAGGGGGGGGGGGGGGGGTA
>JAHYSP010004910.1:19571-34424 GCA_019455505.1 Pleochaeta shiraiana
TATTTATCGCCAGAAATTTTCCCTTGGTAATGAGTTTTTACTCCTTCGCTTGAAGGTGGCATTGCTAAAGGATCAAGATTGTATCAATTGCGTAGAAAGAAGGGACATATTCCCCCAATAGCTGAGTTTGGCCGATTATTCAAGGCCAGCTGGGCTGTTGGAAGTAAGTTAATCCAATTATCCTGAGAATAAGTGGCAAAACATCGTAAGTATTTGTATAATTCCTGATTAGCCCTTTCACTTGCATTTGACTGGGGATGATATGCTGTTGTAAATCTTTGTGTAATACTCGTCAATTTGCAAAATTCTTTCCAAAAATAACTGGTCCAATCACTACCTCTATCACTCGTCAAATATTTAGGCAAGCCAAAATATCAAACGTAGCGATCAACGAATATTTCGGCACATTTTGGGGCCACCATTTATTCCGAACCAAAGAGATAAACATCTTTTGACAACTTATCTGTAATGTCCATTATATTTGAACATCTCTTGGAGTTCAGAAGATCTGTCACAAAATCTATAGTTACGTCACTACCAATGCGCTCAGGAACTAGGAGTGATTTTAAAAACCCGGTTTTTGCCTGGTGCCATACGGTGGAGCTTCCACAAACATCACAATTACGTATGAATCTTCGGACCGAATCTCTCATTTTTGGCCAGAACCATCTGCGTAGTAGTATACTAACCATTGTGTCTCTACTGGAGTGACCAGTAAGTAAGATGACCATCATGAATGCGCTGCATAATAGCTGTACGTAGGGGGTCATCGTCCAGAGCCCAGACAAGATTCTTATAACCCCTTATAGTATCACCGGCTGACACTGAACATTCGCTTATATTGACTTTGAGCTTTTGCGCAAGATCAGGCGGGAATCACCTTCCATCAGCCTGGACAGAATCCGAGTTTGCTTCCAATCCTCATCTATTTTCACATTCTGAACCCAGAGATTTTGCATTTCAGGGTCGTCAAACATTATTACTGCTGCTGCTGCTGCTGAATCTTCTTTGACCCTACTTTTAATCTAATTTTGTAATTTAACGTGGCCATCACTAAAAATGGTCTCAGCTGCTGCTTGGTCTTCTTCCTCCCTACCTTTATTATGATTTTGTGACTCACTATAGTCATTATTGATTATTATCCCAACTGATGCAGCTTTGACTAAATTAATAGATACTGGAGTGAAAAGTTGCATAACTTTTCCAGCTGTACGATCATCGACTGCGCCCACCGTCTTATCCTGATCACGTTGGGAGAGAGCATCAGGTCGCTCAGAGGCTTTACCCGCCTTCCATTTAAGATTAAATCTGAGCTGTTGTAAAATTTAATTGTATCTTGCCTGTCTCTCACTGAGTAAACTTTTGGTGGCGAAATAATCAAGGGTTTTGTGATCAGTCATAATGTTGAATGATTTGGAGACTGATTGTAATTCCGCCTTCTATTCCATCATACAAGCTATTATTGCTAAGAGTTACTTATCGTGAATCGGGTAATTTATTTCAGCACTACTCAATCGTTTTGAAAAATATGCAACGGGTCTCAATCTTCCTTAATCATCCATCTATGAGAGATACCCTCCCATAGCATAGCCTGAAAAATCTACTTCAAGGGTTGTATAACGGTTTGGGTTCCATTATGTAAGAACAGGCTCTGATGCGAATATTTTCTTGAGTTTTTCAAAAGCCCATTCTCTCTATCACCCAAATTCCAGCTACATTTTTTCTTTGTCAAATCGATAAGAGGTACGGCAATATGCGAGAAATTTTCAATGAAACATCGGTAAAAATTAGCAAATCCGAGAAAAGATCTAACTCCCTTTACTGTCGAGGGTGGTTTCCATTCTAGAATAGCTTTTATCTTTTCAGTATCGACAGTTGTACTCCTACCAGCCTCAATAATAAATCTGTTGGAAGTTGGGTAGTTTGTGTCTGAGTCACATTCTACTTTAACTAGTGTTTGGGTTCCCGACAAGGATCGTTTAATTCCTTAAAATTTTGGGATTTATTGTTGTGAAACTTGAGGTCCGGATTGTAGACCGTTGGTACGCAACACCCTGACTTGAACGAAACTGCTGTAGTCCATCATTAAATGTAACAACCTAAATGATAGATATTTTTCACTATATAGCAGAGAAGTATTCCAGCTTTGATAGAGTGTGCTCTTTTAAGTATATTATACATAAAGCATCAAACAAATTCAATTTACCAATAATTTCCAACAAAATCCTAAGTACTTGACTTTTTGACATATAAATTCGCCTTAATCAATGTCTAGATATAGGCCTGATTTTTTCAATTCTTCATGAACGCCACGAACTTTCTCCCAATCATCTTCTTCGTTACTGTCTGTATATACTGAAATATCATCCATATAAGCCGTAACATTCAAATCCAAATGTTCACGTAGTTTTTCATTTATATAGCGCTGAAATGTGACAGGTTTATTAACCAGTCTAAATAGTGTTACTAACCATTCAAATAACCCTAGCCTACAACGAAATGCCGTTTTCCATTCATCTGCCTCTCTGATTCGAATTCGGTGGAAAGAAAACTTAACATCTAATTTGGTTAGCCACCTTACCTTTGAAAGCTGCCTCAGAGTTTCCTTGAACAAAGGAAGTGAATACCGATCAGGTATCGTAATTGAATTCAATCCAAAATAATCTACGCGAAATATAAGCCAATTATTTGGTTTTCTTGCAAAAAGTACAGGGGCAGCTGCTGGTGAGTTACTTGACCGGATCCAGCCCCTTTCCAAAAGATCTGTTGGTGTCTTTCGTGGGAACAGAAGCTCTTCTCTAGACATGTGATATAAAGAGCCCCAGGGTGGTGTCAATGATCTTCCGTTTTCGATTCTAAGATTAATAGCATGATCTAGATCACCTCTAGCCTGCGGTAGATCACAAGCGCTATCGGTATCAACAAAAAGGTGCGCAAATTCTTTTAAATGGCTTGGTAGGCGATTTCTTGCTTCATTGAGCGATAGATTCGACTTTTCGCGCAATGCTTTGTTGATATCTTTGATTGTTGCTTTGCATACCGGGACAAATTCTGAGATCGAAGTCATTGTATCTATAGGTGTATAACGAGGTCGTGACACACTCTTGAGATCGTTTCTCCATCTTAAAACACTGGATATTGAAATTTTATACTTCTTTATTTCTAGTCGCTGTTCTTTTGAATGGATTATTGCATTATTGTTCTCCAGCCTTCTCTTTCCAAGGATTAATTTGTGTGAGCTATGGGGAGCTACATATAATCAGAGCTTCGGTATGACCACACAATCTAGATCTAGATGAACAAATGTTATTGAGTCTATCATAGGTTTGTCAGTCGTTGAATTTTCTGCTGTTTCCATCTGTCAGGGTAAAATAGAAATGCGCGACAAGTCAAGTTCATTTGCTAACGCCTCATCAATCACACTAGAGCATAGGCAACCATTGTCTATTAAAGCTTGTACCATCACAGTATCATTGAGAAGCGCATTAACATGGAAATGTTTTGTTTTCATTTTATTCTCCTCGCTAAAAATTTTATTCGGCTCCCAGGCGCGCATTTGACTTAGAGCATCTAGTTTTCCAAGTGACTCAACTCACTGGAAGCTATCTGATGATCTATTTATACTTCATAAACAGACGAATCAATTCCAGGAATTATCACCGAATTCACTAGGGGTCATTTTCGTTTAGGATTCCGTGCAGGTAACAACGCACTCTTTCTTGAAGTGCACCTTTGTCTCTGGCACCAGAAACAACGACCTTCCTTCCTCAATTTTTTTGTTTAGTTGGGCCGGACTCTTCCACTTAGCTCGACGTATTTCCACAACTGGTACATTAGTCGCGTTGATACCTCTTATTGTGTCACCTGCCTCATCTACCTCTCCTGGCTGTCGCAAATTTCTGCCATAATCAGCCATGGAGACGCCCCCTTGTTCAACCTAGTCCTTAACCTTACTTTCCCAATTTAAATTGTTGATTTTTGAGGAACCCTTACTGTGTTCCAACTTATCGAAATCATGTTGCCAGTGTGTTGGTACTTCTGAGAACGGAACATCAGAAATTAAAGTAAGGTAAAGTAAATTTCCGTTATCATTATTCTTAGGGGATATCCAAGCATAAATAGTCTATTTACAAAAGTGATGACGTAATCCATCATCGCCACAGTGATAAATCTATACCAAAATAGCAACTAGCGCCAGGGAATAATAAAAGATGAGGTCGGAAAACTTGAAACAACCGGTATGGTGATCTTGTTGGGAACCTACAAGAAATGGAGAATAAGTAGGTCCGAAGCACCAAAACGTTTCCATTTTCAACACAGTGACGATGTCGTTAAGAGCAAGACTCAACCATTTTCAGTTGTTGTGATACCTTGTTAACAATGCCGACCCATTCATTAAAATTATGATTGGGAAGAAGGTGATTGCAGGTCAGAGTTCTCATCAAACTATTACTAAGAGAATATTGTAACATTGATATCTTATTTGCATCATCCCAAAGATCACCTCTTGCCTCAGTAAGTTTACTTGACCATGAAGCATAGAAATATGGCCAACGCTGATGTTCCTTCATTTTCATAGCTAGGAGTTCGCTATTTGCACGTGCTGTTCGCATCGGGTCTAAGTTTATCCGATCAAGAAACTCCAAAAATATCCTCGGGTCTCCTTGTTCTATTAATTCCCCCAGCTTCATAAAATGATTCAGCCTTTTCCAACGCTATTCCTTTTAAGGCACCATGAATCATTACAAAGGGCTCGGGAACTCCATTACCGAAAGCATTCCAGTAAATTCTACAAATATCTAAAACTGCAATCCTCCAAGATGGGTAATTTGTTTGGTTACCATCGTACGTTGGTAACTTTGTTGACTTTAAACCAGAATCTTGATCATGTGGCGGATCTTTCTCTATCACTACTCGGGTATTTGATTTCTGGGGGTGCTGCTGCTGGTTTTGCATGTTGATAACCTCGTTTAATTTTTCCTGCAAACGGAGAAAATCTTCTATTGAAACTGATTCTGAATTTTGTTTCACCACCTTAGTTACTGATTTCTCAGATTCCCTTGTCCACTTCTGATTGATACTTATTCTACAAAATTCTTCTGCACGGTAATCCAGACTGATAGAAATTTATTTCGAGACCTATGGACTGACCGACTGAAAGTGAAGTTTTTTTTTTTTTTTTGTGAATGTCTAAGCAATACTATACCTAGATTGCTGAGTGCAGAGTTTCTGATATTTCGGGGGAAATCTATTCTGAGTATACTTGATAACTGAATTTCCGGTGTTCAAATCTAGTGACTGATAATAAAGAGATATAATATATGTTACGGTTTATATATTTAATCAGAAGCAATTGTGTATAGAAAGGTAAGAGTTTTATACTCTATGTAACAAGAGAACTATCTATTGTCCAAATTAAGTGCTGTATACATATATATATATATATATATATTCCTGAAAAGAAGCTAAGAATCTTCTCGATCATCTCGCAACTGCACTATGGTAATTGTGAGAATCTACTAGAATATTCCGCTGTATCACAGATTGATCTTGTAGTTCCATACTGATGCTTGTGAGAGTCTGCTAGAATATTGTGTTATAACTCGATGCCTAAGGCAGAATATCCCATGTACCTTCCCGGATTACAGATTTGTGCAAGTCTGTGCTGAACAGTACAGACTACAGGACTACATCGGATAACAATGCGTCACGTGAAGCAAGAATTGAAAACCAAACATCCGAAACCAAGAAATTAAAGCCTTAGCGGAAATGGAGAAACGTCTCAAGATTATCCGAATAAGTTCTCAAGAAAAGAATTAAATCGAAGAAATTTCTATCAATTCGCCTCAAAGTTTAACTCAGTAACCGTCATCTACAAATAGTAAGGGTATCAAATTATTTATTATATTAGGTCTCCCGATTTCTTACTTCTATAGAGATCAAGTATACAGGTAGGCTTAGCTCTCGAAGAAACCGGCAATCTGTACAAAATTTAAAATCACATAACGAGACTACTTGCTAGTCATGGGGTCCATGAAAATGCCCCTTAATTCTAGGCTTTGTTTAGTTTGACGGACTTATCTCTTGTGAGAATATAATTTCAGCCTTGTCAATATGCCGCGTATTGGATAACTAGTCTCGGACTAGTAATTCTCGGTAGTTGGTAACATACCAAAATATTCTTGTTTGTCAGTGTCAAACCAATATATTGCTGTTTCCGACCAACTTGCGGTAATTGCGTCAATAATAACGAACATTTCTCAAGTTACTAGTAAACCAAGATAAACAAGGAACGGTACAGCATAAGTGCAAGAGATGAAATCACGTTGGTAGCTGTAATTAGAGATACTTCAATATATATAGAAATTCATGTATCTGGGAGAGATAATCACATCTCATCATCTATTAGTCCATCCATTACCATTACTAATTAATAATCAATACATAATTATACTCTACTCCTAATTATCTTTATCTATTAAGGTTCTCTGTCTAAATCTATCTCCTCTTATCATTTTATGTTGCTAGGTAACATCGTGATTTCAAGTGCATAACTTCAGATATCTCTGAGGTAACAGCGTTGTCCGGCGAAAATAATTTTGTCCGTAGTCGCAATGTACATGTATATAACATTTTCCTCGGATTTTGAGAATAATAATATGATGTTCAATCCTTAAGAACATCTTGGATATTCTTTTCATAACTTCACCCTGTATTTGATAAATCTTTATTTGATCTGCTTCGATAAAGAAGTAGATAATTGTATTTTTTTAATTCTGAGTAGCATTTTTAGTATTAAACACTGCATCAATCATTCTTCAAACGCAGTTCTCTCAAGAATATTGGCTAGAATTTTTGACTTCCAATCCGCGTATTCTTGTCTCCGCTCTCTGCTCAAGTAATCATATCTATCCATAGCTTTTACTGGTTTAAAATTATTCTGGTGTGTAGGGGGTTGTGTCTCACTATTCTCATTATCCTGAATTCCATCTTCTTCATCTTCTCCGTCGGTAGCCTCAACTCCTATACCTTCGGTGATATTCTTCCACCAGTCCATCTCTTTCCATTCCCCTTCAATGATCTCTTTTCTCCAAGAGTTGACATCCTTGTCTGTGATTTTTTCCCACCCTTTCCAGGCTTCGTCACTGGTTCCGATCCTGTCTACCAAAGTTTTGTTTTCTTTTGCTTGTTCTAAGAACTGACGGACCATATTTTTCCGCTCAACATTCTCTCGCCACTTTTCCTGACGACCTCGCATCTTCGCAACAACGAAGAACCATACAGTTGCTATCATGGCTGGGAGTTTGAGTTTTGATTTATCAACAGAGTGAGTACTTAGCGTTGTTGGCCGGGGAAGACATAAAATACTCTCAATACCTGCAAGTACATGCGTGATGGCTTTCGGTGTATCCATCTGCTTACACAGCAACCTAACTGTTGGCCTAACCCATGGTGGTATACTAGCTTCTTTCTTAACGTTTGGGAGCTGATAAAAATTTTGCTCCTGGTGCTCTTTGGGACGTACTTTCGAAAACAGGGTTGATGACCTAGTTTTTGTGTCAGGCAAAGGGGTTGGTGGAATGGATCTTATACGTTTTCGAGCGGGTGTTGCAGGTGCTAGCTGGTTTTGCAGATACGTATAAAGCTTATCATAAGATCGTGGGGGTATTGGTGGACGTGGCTCGATCGGGGGAAGGTTAAGTTGGCTTTTCAATCTTTTTATGTATAAAGATTTTAGTAAGTATGAAAAGTTCAAGTTAACTAGAATAATACTACCTTTCACATGCGAGATGAGCACATGCGTACACCCGTGCAACTTCTTCCTCTGATTTGAGGCTACATTTGCTTCGAGATTGCACGAATAGAGAGCTTGCCTGTTCAATCAACACAGTTGGAAGAGTATGAGAAAGGCGTGGCAATAGATTTTCCAAGGCTTGTTCGATTGGCCGATTCATTATAGTTATAGATTTTATGTTTCTAAAACCAAGGCTCGGAAGGAGATATCAGTTTCTTATTTACGTGACTTGATGACCTAATGTACAAGCACAGTTGCATTGAACATCAGCGGAGATTTTTCATTAGACACAAGAGAATATACAGAGTTGTCAATTCAATGCAATATCGTTCGTAGTTTTCACTAATTGCAAGCATATGGGTAATTGAATGATGGAGCTCTGGGGATCAGATCGATGCAAAATTGGTTAGGAAGGTAAATATGTATTTCCAAACCTTAAACCTACTTACTATACTTACTGGCAACATAAACAATCGGATTTGACAAAACTCTATTAACGACATCCCAAATCCAATGCTAAGATAATTAATCTATGAGAGGTTTTAATGCATTGAACAGGTTCTGTGGGAAACACCACATATGAAGCAATTATCTGTACTCTCATACAAGGATCTGTATTGTGAAAGTCAAATAGAGATTACCAGGGTCTTACAAAGCCTTTTAGCATAGTATTCGAAAATTAAATTTTACAATTCAGATCCTTGTATGGGAGTATCTTGCGTTTCGGAGCTTGGTTCTTCCGTATTGTCCGTGTTTGCCTAAGGCTGCAACCGGACTCACCAGTCTTGTCTTGATTTGGTCTGACGTTTCTTGGCGTTTTTGATGCACATGTAAACTCTGTAAATATGGTAATGAATGTAAAAATTTTAAATGTACTTACACATAAAAATTTTACATTCAATATCTTAATTACAGAGTTGATAGTTTGAGTCCCGCATTCTTTTGCAAGGTCATGCTTTGTCTTCTGTCATACTTGAATTTCATAGATTCTTTTAGATATGTTGACTCAGTTGTTACATTCCAGTCCCTGCCTCATCTTTCTCGTGTCTGGCCTTGCTATCGTCACCTAGCTGTTGACCCCTTTGCACCTTTGCCCTCCTCAATGTTGTCACCTTGTCGTCGAACCCCCTGTCTCTCTTGCTTCAGACAATACCCTATTCGAGCACCCTTCATCTGACAGCGATGCGCTTACATTCCCACTAGAATTTATCGCTTCATCATTCTCTTTCGATAGAATCAAGTCCTTTCAAGACAAATTAATCCATTCAATATATTAGATACACTTCCAGCAACCATAACTGAAAATTATCGTTGATTCTCGCTTAGCTAAATTATGAGCAGGCAGTAAACAAAATTGAGTCATGATTTCCTTACTGTCACGGATCATATAAGAAAAGCAATGGGCATTTAAATGTATGATAGTAGTTAAGAATTAAATCTATGGAGACGATGATGTAGCTAGAAGCTGCTCGATTTATATGCTTTACAGAGGTCTTTAGTGATCCCAGTCAGTATTCCTCTGTATGTATGAGTCCCGTTCCAGCCTCTCCAAAATATCGTTAGTAAAATCGATTCCTTTAGATTTGATCCGTTTATGGGATCAATCGGCTAACCAGCCGCCACACTTGACTCCTAATTCCAGCCTCATCAAACTATCAAAAGTACCAGCCACATGTTATGAGATTGACCCATGGTACCTGATAGAAGTGGCTCGTTGGACAGGCATATGCTTAAAAGCATATGCTACAGGTATCAACCGGCTAACTAGCTGTCACACTTACGCGAAATAGGGCACACGATCTTAGTATTTGTAGACAGTGTCCGTGAACTATCTACAGGGGACTCGAAATTATACTCTGTCTAACTTTGTCGGTACACTTATGCCTCAATTTCCATTTGTAGATGCCACTATCAAGTATGTTCGCTTTTCTTCACTAACAGTCTCTCCTCATCCGTAAACACCCATCCAAGGAAATTACAAACCCTGGATTAACTAGACATACCTCCATCATTCTGTACACATCCACCGTGAGATTATGGAAGGGTCTGTTGGATTCGAAACAACCATCTCCTGTCTCAAGTGGGGTAGGTGCCCAGACTACCCAGACTCTACTTGGGAGAACGGCTCGGACGGGTTCAGTTCTTTTGTTTATACATATTTATGTGTGTTTATATGTTATTAGCTTATTGTTAATCTTTATTAACTCTTGGTAATTTGTAACCGCTATCCAGGTCCTTATGCTTTGCAGTACAAAGAAAAAGGGTCATCTATCCTAATGTAGCATACTAGATAGAGTCTCGCAGAAAGTAAGCTTGATGTCTGGATGTTCCGACTCTTTGGTTGCTTCTAAGATTCTTGTTCTTTTGCGCGTTGCCTCTCTATTTACTAATAAATAAATGTATCTCGCTAACAGCCAAATCTCTCTTAGCCCATCAATTACCGAGTAATTTAACTGTTTGAATCAGTCTGGGTTAATGATATGGTTAAGTTGGTAATTGTTTGATTTCTATAGCATGGGGCACTATAATCGTACAGTACGTTCTATGCTTCTTGAAATCCTCTCCCTTCAATATGTGGGAGAAGCTAGACTATTATACATATTATTTGCATTACCGAAACGCACAGTTACCCCGAATTTTGTGATGCCCTTCCCCCCTTGCATTAAATCGGGAGATGATTAACCGAGCCCCCACAATCCAGTAAATCAAAGAACATCCATTACCAAGTCCAAATAGCTTCTTTCTCATCAACTGAAAGTATTACATAATTAATCTAATACATAAAATATGGATTGTCTTGTTTTTGAAGATTTAGTCATACATTACCCAACATATAGGTTTACAATACTTATTCCGACAAACTCAGATCAAGTGCAGATTTCATGGTCGATTTTAACTTAAGTACAGAAATTCTATGAGCCAATCTTCAATAGTGCGGACGATTATTCGACAGGGCTCAGTGAGCAATACTATCGGGGTCACTCACATCATCCTCTAAAATTTGTATACTAATGAAAAATCAAGTGGAGGTCATCATATTTTTTGGAATCCTATGCGATGAAATCTATCGTTACGGTACTTGTTGGATTAGGTTGCAGATCATACTTTACCGAGTGTTATGGAATCGGAGGAACACAATCCTGGGGAAGAGCTTATGTACACGGGCTGTCCCGTTTGTAGTTCTAGATTAACTATTTCCAATTCAGCCAAACGTTCTTTGTATGATCACTTATATAGCTTCAAGTAACAAACAGATTACAAGTCCTGTCTAATACTGATCTTAGAGAACATATGTGTTGGAATTGTCTACCTTGGACTCCTCGCTATATCAGTGCAGGATAGGTAGCTCTAGTTGACTACTTGATGTGCCAGGTGATGTGCTGGAATAAGCGAGATTAAGAGAAGCAAGAGTAGTAACCGAAATGGGTAAGAGACAACTTTCTAGACAAATCCATCGAGTGTATTGACATAACAGAACATTGTATAGAAAGTGTTTGAAGTTTAAGCACCAAAGATTGTACACTAGAAGATTCCATGGCTGATACTTAGTGGTGAACAATGGTAGCACTGACACTTCTAACATTTATATAATAGATCTCCTCCTATCATTACATCTATATATTTCTGTATCATAATCAATAAGTATTTAACATCGATATTATCTGTTGACACTACAAAGCCTCTCTTTCAATATTCCCTACGTAAGCTTTTACCTTCACGACACTCCTAGTTATAGGGGAGCGCACGAAGCAAACCTTTACTTTCTCCTTCCCATTTTGTTTTTTATGAAAGGATAATAAGTTAAAACAAACAAAAAACTGGAGAACATGGTTTAAAGAATTGAAATATTAGATGATTGGTGAAAATAAATTTTTTGCTATTGAAAAAACACTTCCTGAGATTGCTACCGAGGAGAGAGCAAAAAACAGATCAACAAAGACCTAGGATACGCTGCTATGAAAGAAGAAATAAAGAAAATATCAATTACAGATCTCAACTGATCCAGATAGCAGAAGTGGGTGTCTGCAGACGCTAAAATCTTGTTCATGATGAGCAGATGCATTGATCAATTTGATCGAGAATATGTTGAGCCCTATGACACGAAAAAAGAGAGATGAGATTCTTTATATGAAAAGTATAGTAAGATAGCAACATCATTCAAAAGGGACGATATAAATCATATAACTGGATTCAAATTCGGTAAACTTAATGGTGTGTACGGGTGGATTTGACAATTTCTTCAGACTGGGAACATCTTTTGTCTATGAGAAGGAAAATACAAGATTCTAATTCCGAAATGGCCAGAACTTTCACTAAGGAAGTCTTGTTAGAATAACTTTTGAGCAGCCTCTCATCATCCTTTGTGTCGAGCATAGCATTATCTATTGCTGGCTAATCAATAGTTGGAAACAATTTCTATCGCAGGTAGTCGACGATCATATCTCTAATCTTCTTCGTACTCTAGCCACTAAATATTTTGGTAAAATCCCAAGACTATAATCTATTGATATAATTAGGTGGGACCTTGACGTGTGGGGTATCGGAAACAAGGAATATTCAGGCACGAAGGACTTATCCACTATAAGCCAGGGTCAAGAGAACCAAAAATAGAATCGAGATATCGTTAGTTGATGATACAGAAACGGAATCGTCGAGATGATCCTAGGAAAAGCTCAATAGAATCTGGATAAAATAGCATAGTTGAGAGGAAGCTAGAAACGAGAGAATCTGTATATAAACCAAGACAGAGATTAGTTTTAGGTCAATCAATTTTTTCTACACAATTACTTTTACTCATTAGACCTTTAACACTTTGACACCATCCTCCAGTCTATTGATGCAAATATTTTCCTGGATCCATATGAAAAACCGGAGATTTTAGAGAGAAATGAAAAGAAGTACGATCTTAGCGCGAAAGCAGAGTCGGCCCACTCCACCCAGACAAGAAAGAGTGCATCTGGAAAACACAAGAAATGTCAGACTGAAAAATACCCTGCCAATAAAATACAGTATCATTTTTGCGAGCAAGAGCGCCTGAAAAATCAGTCTGAGCTTCGAAGATTGATGATGACAATGATCTGAGACTTTCAAATCACCGAAGCAAGAAAAAAAGAAGAAGAAAAGTCCAAATCCAATCCTAAATATCATTCTAAAAGATGTAGGGCCTTGACGGCACAAGATGATTTCAACTCTGATTCAACGGCAAACGATAACTTAGAGGAAACTGAAAATAATGATGACTATGAGAAATAGCTGTGTCGTTTAACAAAAAATCAATCTTCGCCAAGCAAAATAACTGAATTAAATTGGTGCTCAGATTCTGGCTGTACAACTCACATGACTGACCAATCTACTTTAATTAGAGGCCCAATATAAAATTTTTAAATGGCGTACTGTTAAAGTAGGAGGTGGAAAGCTCTACGCTGTTTCTGGTTTAGATGCTAATCTATTATCAAATCGAAAACTTTGTGCAGAGTGGAATTGCCTTGGTACTTTAAATAGTAAATCTATGTGGTTCACAAATTATAATAATGAAGTGATCATTCAAGCTGACTTGAAAGATGGCTTTTACTACTTATCCCGCATTATGGCACATTCTCAAGGAATTAGAGAGATGGCTCTTATGTCGACTCTAAGTGAGTTTGTATCTGATCTTAAATTTAACCCTACTCAGAATTGTTAAAAGATATGATATTATGGAATGGAAAGGTCTCATGAATTTGATATATTTTCAATTATTCTAAGAATTATTCTAGTTTGGGATATAGCACAGTAATATACATCTGTCTCTGCAATGTCTCTTCGATTATGGATACAGTTTCATGACTCTTAACATTTACCCTTATATGTGGAGACGGAGAATGTTACAAGCCCAAACGATGCTCAGAACATGACGAGACATATTTTGTCTTATCTCAATATTCAAGAAGTTTCGCCTCGTAACACAAATTTACTCTAGTACAACAAGACCATGCTCTCAACAAGAATACTTTCATGCACTAAGAGATCTCAGAAGATTTTAAGCTAAGTTTTCATGTTACTTTAACTGTTGACGAAATACAAGATAATAAGTTAAACACCACGATGTCAGGTAGAAAAGGAAATGACCAAATTGGCAAATTATTGAAAAGTGAGATAAATAATCCCCTTAATCTGATGCATCACCGTTTTAGCCACATGGGTCCTGAAAAATTGCGAAATCTTCACAGAGTTACTGGATTGAATAGGTCAATAGTTGTGCCAATAGAAAGTGGGATTTGTCGAGTCTTTAAATTGACAAAATTAAGAAACAGAAATAACAAAGACTGTGGTATTTGAAAAGAATCAATCTTAGCCCTTGTTTCCATTGATGTGGCAGATCTATTCTTACCTCCAGTATGAGGAAACACATGGTTTTGAAAATTTATTGATAATTCGACCAGAAAAGCATGGACACTGCTAGTAAAAACTAGATCGGATCTAATGAATAAAATAGAAAAGTGGAAAAATGAAGAAGAACTTGCAACTAGTTTAAATTTAGTTGCTGTAAGGTCAGAAAATTCAGCTGAGATAAGGGAGAAACTAGAACAATGATCGAAACAGGGAGATAGACATGGGTTTACAATACCGTATGAGGGCTCATATCAAAATGGAATTAGCTGAAAAACGGATCCAAGAAGTAGAACTAGGTATCAGATCCTTAATAAAAGACGCGGGACTGAACCTTGAGTTTTGAGACTTGACCACAGAGCACAATACATATCTTTGGAATATTTTAAATGAAATAGTAAATCATATACCAATGATTGATATTACTGGTTTAACAGAGAACATTGGATCAAAAATTATGAAAAAAATCCAATATTGAAGATATTAATAAGCTAAATTTAGACGCTGTTTCATCTGAAAAGGAACAAAGCTTACCAAATTCATCAACAGTCAAAACTATTGACAAAGCAAACTCAGACGACATTTCGAATGATAAGTCCAAAAGGAAGAAAATTTTCAATTAAAAGCATCCCACGACGAAAATTCAAAAGGTCAAATGAAAAGAGAAAAAAAAAAAAAAAAAAAAAAAC
>JAHYSP010004926.1:1293-12138 GCA_019455505.1 Pleochaeta shiraiana
TCGGCGACATTGACTGGTAGAAAAAACATGTATGTTGGTGCGTCATGACTTGCAACTCACACCGAAACTTACTCACCGGCCTGTGTATCAGTAAAGTTGATAATCGATAATCTATTTTCGATCTTTGAATCATTTCTTCTGTCTACTAGTTGTACTTTTTCTTCTTTTTTTAAAAAAAATCCTTATGGAATAAAAAACCATCAATGACAGGAGATCATGATTATGTAATTTAGATTTATTGGACCCCTCACACTCAAACTGCATTTGCAAATATCACTACGAGAAATGAAGCTACCTCTCGTATTTTTCTTCTGTGCATATCCACTGAAAGGAAAACTATCAAAAAACCTTTGGTTGTTCAAGTGTGCCTCCAACGTATACATTTGACTCCCTAAGAAGGTAGGGTCTGCTGGATTCGAACCAGCGGTCTTCCGTCTCAAGTGGGGCAGGCGTCAAGGCTACCTAAACTCTAATTAGAAAACCGGCCGTCATTTTACTCTTGCTAATCCTTACAAATCATGCTTTAGCTCAGATAAACTCATTATTCTTCAGCCTCAGAAGTATCATCTGGGTATGCCTTGTGATGTTTATTTGCATCATGAGGAGTTCTTAGTGTGACATACAACTGCTCAAGAGTAGAAACAGCAATACATTCGGCAGACACTAGACTCTATGCTGTGCTTTATCTAATCTTGTAACGGTGTAGCTCTAATATGGTACTGGATGAAAAGTGAACAGAATGGTAGGGTTATAGATTAACGACATGGAAAGAGGGTCATAAGATCTAGGAGTGTAGGTGATTTAAAGCTATTTATATATTAATGTATACATACATGCGGTTAAGGTATCCAAGGTATTGGAGGCGACATTGCCGCTAGCTCACCTCTACATAAAATCTAGTCCTGAGTTCATAGTAACCCGCCATCCCAAACCACCCCCACAACCTGCGTTGCAGTAATAGTAATTCCAAACTAAATTCTCTATCTGTATCATTCAAGTACGTCTTAGGACGTCTCCAATATTTTTCGCTGGAACAAGATTACTCATATGACTCCGTTCGATCATGAATTTTTATGTCGTAGAACGATATATCTCTCAAAGGTCTACAATTTGGCTACCAGCTTATTTACCTTTTGCAGACATACAACAGCATCATCGACTAGCTCATCGACAACTTCCTTGGCAGTCTTTCTTTCATTTACGACAGCGGCAGCTTTACCCATGAGAAAAGGTCTCATATAACCAAGTACCTGTTGAAGTTAGTAGACAGTATAGTTAAGTCGAACTGTGAATATACCTCTTCATCAGTGTGCTCGTCGATATTTTCCATGTCATGTTCAACTGGAACAATACCCTTACTCGTAAGCTCTTTAATTTCTGAAGCTCGATTCTCCTTCCAATTCTTAATGTATGGGTTTGTTCGAACTCTCAAGGGCCGACCAGTGTAAATAATAGTACGCACATTATCTTCAAAAGTAGCAGTTCGAACCGCTTCCTGGTGTGCTATGGAGGCACCAGCTTCGAAAGTTAAGATGAAGCGCGTACCGACCCAAACCCCGGTAGCACCCATAGCTAAGGCAGAAGCAACTGTTTGTCCATTGGAAATACCTCCTGCCGCCACTACTTGGATAGGTAAACCAGTCATTGCACTATATTTTTGGTTGCAAAGTCTGACTACCTCGGGAATTAAGATAGTGGTTGGAATATAGCCCGTATGTCCACCTCCCTCACCACCTTGGGCACAAAGTATATCTACTCCCAAGTTCAAACATTTATTGATGTGTTTAGGGTGTCCGATCATATTCATGTAGAGGATGCCAGCATCGTGAAGTCGGTCGACAGCTTGTTGAGGAGGAACACCGACAGCAGAAACAAATAGTTTTGCACCACTTTCGATGATTATTGTTATTAATTCATCTAGTTTCCCTTTAGTGTAATCATAACTAGAGTAAAATTAGTCAAATTAAAATTATTCAGGTTGATGTTTTTTACTTAGTCTTTCGAGCATTTCCTCCAACTTGCGGTATTAAGAGATCGACACCAAAGGGAGCATTTTTATCTACTAGGAAGGATTTCAGTTCGTCGATTTGCTCACGGAGCATATTTGGCGTGTAACCGATCCCCCCAAGGACACCGAGTCCACCGGCGTTTGTGACTGCTGCGGCGAGTTTAGGCCCAGCAGCTACATTCATCCCAGCAAGAATAACCGGATGTTTGATGTTAAGAAGGTCGGTAAGTGGAGTGCGAATTTTCTCTATATCTAAGTCAGGTTAAATTCGCTAAACAATCTATAATAACTTACGTGGAGAAGCCATGGTGGAATGAACGAGTAGGATAGACCTGAGAGTTAACGTGAAGTGTATGGAAAAGACAAGAGTGGTAAGGTAGCGTTGAAAAGACCTTTGTGTTTTCGAGTTAAAAACTAAGGTAATGAAAATAGGTTGGGAGAAAGTAGAGTTTTATGAAAGAAGACCCAATTACTAGGAGGCTGTTTCGGGGGGTAAATGCCTCGGTATGTGGGGTCACTTGATATGGCTCACTTGACATGCGCTTGGGCCAACACTCTGGGGGGTTAGTGTTGGTAACAAACATTCATTGAATGGGGCGAAGGGGGAATTAATCATAATGAGTTTGTTTGCACGTACTTAAATCAGATTCCTTGTAATGGTCTATTAATCTTCCTCGGCCCCTTCATCGGCTCCCGGCGCAGTTTTCCGTCATTTCTGATTACCAAAATAAAGGGCAGCTAGGAAATATTTTTACCGAGCGCCATATCTTACGAGCAACTAGCAACAAATGCACAAAAATGCACAAAAAATTGGTTGCTGTAAAAGTTACATTAATTTATTACTGGATTTGATTCTGGAAAACGGTGATGATATTCTACGCTAATTGACTCTTCGCAACCCGAGTTGCAACTTTTTTCTATTTGTATTACTAGCAATCGAAACATCTCATACTTGATTATCACAAGTCCAAACGCGTGAGAGATGAAAGGTGGTGAGAAGTCAAGGCAGAAGACAGTTAATCAAGCCCAAAATTCAGTTTGAGTTAAAAACCTATTAGCCGAACGAAAAACGACTGCATCAATACAAGGGTTTATCTATCAAGAATACATACATAATCATAGGGCCACGAGATATGAAGTCAGCAGAGTGATTAGTAAGAGAAAGAGACAGCAGGTGTGGAGGATAGAAGAGGTGGATTTTTAGCAGCAAGACGGCAGAGGAATGGTAAGGGGTAAGACGAAGGATATATCACTAAGAAGGAATGATAGGGAACACACCTGACACAAGTAGAGAGGGTATTATCTGTACCCTCTTCCGCAATGGAAAGGTGAATTAAATGAAATGGTTAAGCGCTAGCAGGAACTTTTTATGTTACCGAGAACTTACTCTGTCTCAGGGCCAGATTATGGCTAGTGGGGCTAAAAACAGGAGTTTTTCCTGATTATCCTAACTCGATATAGTTGGAAACGTTATAAAATAGGGTTAAGGATTATTCTAACAGGGATCATTTGTATGGAGTTTTCATCGATTAATGATTTTAGCCACAGGAGCCAATTCTTGGAATTTAATCCGATTTGGATAATTTATTTTGATTTAGGGCGGAACTAAACACACTACCCCTTAATACTAATAATACCCCTTCCGAATACTTTTACTGTGTCTGTCCTTAATACTCACAAAACTGTAAGATGCATAAATTGAATTCCAGGGTATAATACTGGGGCTCAATCGGGTTTGCGCAGGGCTATACAGGAGCTAGCACAGCCTTTTCTGCGCCGATTCACAATCACCAAGCATAAATTTTCTGAGGCGCATAAGCAGTTTTCTTCTATCTAGTCCGAATATATCGCCAAAAATGGATTTCAGAGAGGATCGACACTAGATCCAGCATCATAGCCTGACTGATAAGCATGCATCTTACAGTTTTGTAAGTATTACGGACAGACATAGTATTTTACGTGTAAAAGCCTAATTATTTTGTGGATCTCGAAATAGGTGGCAAAGCGAAATCGATTTCGGACGTTTTGAGGTAAACCATCCCCAATTCCAAAAATCAAAATTGGCATGCATATTAAGCTCTATAACCCCTGACTAAAATCCACAATCAAAGAAACAAAAGGATTTTACAATAAATATGTTCAGAGGGAATACTATCACTTTCCTCTATCGGCACTTCCCACCAAAAACAGTTAAGATCTGCACTACCCTTCACATTCAACATCCTATAACAAAAATTTTCTTTAGCTCGCTTGTAGTACAATAGCTCAAATAAGTGCTCAATTAATTTGCAAGATTGTGCCTTCAGACTTACGCTAGACGTTGGACTCGAAGCACGCCTTTTATTGTTATCACAGAATGCCTGTCGAGTTCTCTTTAGTCTGATGATGTTCTTGTGTTCCCTTCCTGGCTGTAAGCTACTTATTATGCTAGCCGCTACCTAAGATTACATAATAGAACGCTCAGATGTCTAGATTAATTGGTACCACGTGACCTTGAGTTATATCCTGTGACATAGATACACAAGATGTTACTTCTTTCATCATAACTTAACAAAAACTGTATGGAAATAGACAATTCTAATTCACTTGATACTTTTAATTAATTCTTTATAGGTCTGAATATCTATTTTTTTTTTTTTCAAAAAACATGCCAAAATTATGATATATGTTAGTCTTGGCATTTCCAAATATTGTACCAATTTTTTGAGCATTATTTTAATACTTCGTATGACCTCCTCTTACTTTAACCACATCCTCAACTTTAGATTCTATAATCCGAATCAATAACTGGCAGAAATCTACGTTAATTTTGGGCCAGATTTCATCATTTTTTTTCCACAACCCATGCATACCTTTTGGAGTATCTGGGTACTCGTCTACTTGCCGCTTGACTACCCCTCAGTTGTGCTCAATTGGATTAAGAACAGGGAGCTGTGAAGACCAGCTCAAGCTAGTGATCCCTCTGCTAGATAGCCAATTTTTGGTGATAGCGGCGTTGTGCTTTGGGTCGTCGTCCTGCTGAAAAATCATATTGCTTATACCAGTTATACCAGCCTGAGCTGCCTCTCGTTCCACAGTTGGCACCAAGCACGTATCAAATATACTTAGTATTTGCTCTGCATCCATACTGCCAAAGATATGATGCATTCTACCAACGCCAAATCATTACATTTTCATACCCAAACTTGATAGTCTTATCTATGGCACCCGGACAAAGGCTTCTTGAATCTCCCACACAGGCAAATTTAATCCCATCACTATAAATTCTATTTATTTTGGTCTCGTTGGACCAGATAACACGTTTCCAGTTGTCTAGAGTCCAATCGTTATGAGCTAATGCCCAATTTAGTCGAGCTTTCTAGTTGGCCAATGTGAGTCTCGGTTTCTTCTTTTTGATACCCCTCAACCCTTATTCTCTCGGAGCATTTCAAATAGTTTCTGTTGAAACTTTATTCTCTCTTTCTCGATTGATACTTGTCGTCAGGTCTACCGCTGTTTTTGCTTCACCATTTAATATTGAGCGTGCGATGGCTCGCTTATTTCCACACAACAGTTTTCGTGGTCGGCCCATTTTAGATTGTGGTGCCTGATTAACTATCGTCTTATGATATCTGGCAACTTTGGTTCTACTGTATCCTAAGTCATTGGCAATTTCCCTTGTCGATTTCCCATCGTTTAGTAACGTAGTAATAGAGGTCACTTGATCTGATGATAACTTCCTCATTTCGGGGTCTGGAATTGACAACTAACTTTTTGAAAAGTTGATTGAGTTTTATCGTTTAGAAAAAAAAAATTGAATTGTTAATCAAGAATGTCTTTTCTTGTATAGAGTGGTCGAGTCTGACCTCTTATGTTTATGTGAAATCAGACTTCTATTCCACATGTTTCCGTGAAATTCCAAGTCTAATTTCTCATCAGTTCGAACTCCATGTTTTTTTTATTCTAAAAAATTCGATTGGGTTTCATCTCGTCACTCATGCATTCATCGCTTTATCGCTCTGCCAAACTTTTACTTTTAATCTAGTTAATAACTGAGAATTCGGTAAATTTGTTTTTCGATCATGATCTTCAAATATTGGAGCTGCTATATGTAAAAGTTAAATGAAAAATTTTCGTGGTGTAGATAGATTATTTGTATGTGAGCCAAATGGCCGAATTTAAAAATGATGCTCAAAAAACTGGCACGAAGTTTGGAAATACCAAGACTAACATATATCATACTTTTGGGATGTTTTTTGTGAATAATGATATTCAGACCTATAGAGAATTAAGTAAATATTTAAAATGAACAAGAATTATATGTTTCTATCCAGTTTTTGTTAAGTCATAATGAAAGATGTAACATCTTGCAAATTTTTGGGGCACTTTTTGGGCTACTGTACTTGAATTTTTATCATTCGTAGGTGCACCAGGCAACAACACCAAGTGTGGATAGTTCTTGTTAAATGTAAATGAAACATCAAGCATCATTTACCGTTTTTCCATATCGACAACAATATCTTTCGTTCAAGCCGTTCTCCCTAGTAGAGTCTGGGTAGTCTGGGCATATACCCCATTTGAGACAGGAGATGATTGGTTCGAATCTGTTGAACTATCTTGGAAATATATAAAAAATGGTTGAGGATTTATTTTAGGATCAGAAAAGATCATCTTTTTCCCTTTTTCTACAGAACAGACTTCTGTATAAATAAATATTAGTCTCTACTTCATTCCACCGGTAGTGTCAATCTCATTAAATCTCAATAGAAAATATGTCAAATCTTATGTTGAAACTATCTTACTCCTCGTGCTACATCTTATTACAAAACCAATTAGATTCACAGCATTTCTTATACATACACCATGGAACTGGTTGTTTCAAAACACGAAGACGGAAATTCCGATTTGTGGTTCATCCAAGCCATCACATGAAAATGTCAGAAATAATCCTAAATGTTGGATTAGTCTAACAGAATCCAACAGACCTTTCCAAAATCTCGCGGTGGATGTGTACAGGATGATGGAGGTATGTCTGGTTAATCCAGGGTTTGCAATTTCCTTGGATGGGTGTTCACGGATGAGGGGAGACAGTCGATGAAGAAAAAGCGAATATACTTCACAGTGGCATCAACAAATGGAAACTGAGGCATAAGTGTACTTACTGTCAAGGTGAATAAATTCATGCATATTAACACTGTTGTAAAAGCGCTGATCACATCTTGCTTAGTAAGAATGTTTATACCCATGTATAGACAGGGGTAGCATATTTCTATAAATTAGAACTATCTAGAATTATCTCGAAGTTATCAAGAGACTGTATCANCTAATAGAAATAAGTGAAATCGGAGATAACTAATATATCCCTATCCACACTCTTGTTGCCCTATAACCCAAGCATCACTTTAATTATCTTCCATCTATACTATTATTGAAGTCCCAAAACGCGTACATATCATACACGCCACCAAAACTTCAAGAAACACTGCTAATTTGCCATAACTCTGAGGCTGAATACACAATAAATGAGAAAAAAAAAAATTTAAAAAAAAAATCCCGCACGCACCTCTGTGGCAAAAAAAACAGGGTCCTTTCAAGGAAACCTCACTACTTTATTGATGAATTCTTTGATTAAATATTCAAACTGAGTATTTTCATTACAACTTAAATATCTGCATGTATTAGTTTTATTTGACTCTCGACAAAAAGTATTCATGAGATGATGCTACAGAATCTCGCTGCCTCCCAAGGCCTTGCAATAGTTAAGGTTCGTGAGATATACGACAAGGATATACCGAAAGGCTTGAAAAAATGTTTATTGGCCTCTGCTTTATGCCTCCCAATATGCAGACGTCAAACTAGTGAAGTACGGCAACAAATCCGCGACTAACAGCAGATAAAATGGATGCCCAGTATATAATTACGACACTTCGTCGACAGCAATTGACAATACTTGAACTCCGTCTTTTTACTATCCTTTGACTTCATATTTGCGTACCTACTCTTCAAATTCAAAACTCGTGCTGCCTTCTGAGGATTCTGACTCGCCCATTTTGAACCATCTGGAGTTTCAATCCAGTCAAAACAGGATTCTCGAATATGACCTGACTTTTTACAGAAAGCGCAGACTTTTCTTCTTGGGGATAAATCTACTCCCCCAGAGACTAGTGAAACACTGGGGTGATTATTTTGATGAGTCCGCCTGTAACTTTCCTGAGTAGACCTAAGCGAACTGACAGCATCTTCGAAGGTAACTGAAGAATCTAGTCGAAGAACGGTCACGGAACTACAGTAAAAACCTCCGCAGCACTTGTCAAAATGACTTAGAAGTCGATTTTTCTTTATCCTATCTGATGGTCGTTGAGAAGGATCGATCGAGGAAATACGACTTTGGAACTCCGAAAAACTGTAGGCAACTGTATCTACATCTGTCTCTTCATTCATATCTAGATTCAAAAACTTTTGGAGAAGAGAATCGACATAGGTGTCATTCTTTGACTGAAAATGACCCTTTATAGCGTCCCAAATTTCCTTGGCTGTTCTCATATTCTCTACCAGGTAGTAAACATCCTCTGGTACTAACTGTTGGATCGCTGCCCTTATCACAGCATCATGTCTAATATATGACTGTCGCGACTCTAGATTTGTCGTCCTTTAATGTAGCATCATTGTCTAATAAGTAAAGTTCCGGTATCTTCCTCAGAATAAATTTATCTTCTCCAAGACCGATCATACAGGTTTCGAACATCTTACTCCACCTATTATAGGTATCTTTCGAAAGTTTGGGGGCACTCTTCATGGACTGGATAATATCTGCGGTTGGCATCTTTTGGAAATAAAAATTTAATCAAATGACAATTGACAATATCTGGAAAGATAAAATACTCAAGAAGGAACACACTCTCTTCCTTGGACAATAAAAAATGAAAATAACAAGAATGACTAAAAACCTCTTGGACAAGGTAATCAAATTCGATGGCTCAAGTAGTACAAGAATTAACTTGGTCTCATAAACTGTTGGAAATTATTGGTAAATTGAATTTGATTGATGCTTTATGTATTATATAGTTAAAAGAACACAATCTATCTAAGCTGGAATAATTCTCTGCTATATAGTGAAAAATATCTAGCATTAAGGTTGATACATTTAATGATGGACTACAGCAGTTTCGTTCGAGTCATGGTGTCGCGTACCAACGGCCTACAATCCGAACCCCAAGTTTCACAACAATACATCCCAAAATTTTAAGGAATTAAACGATCCTTGTCGGGAGCCCAAACACTAGTTGAAGTGGAATGTGACTCAGACAGAAACTACCCAACTTCCAACAAGAATAACCGTAGACAAAGTTGTAAATGTTCTTGCTGTGTGAAGAGGATAGGCAATATTAAAAATAGAAATCAGTAGCAAAGTTAGTTTGTAGTTGAATTAGTTGATGGTGTTGTGTTGTTTGAGCAAAAACCATTCAATCTCTGATTTAAGACTTTAGCTGTAACTCGAAGACATATATATATTTTTTAACTCATTTAATGTGCTTTAAGCTTCAAGGCTATGACATATTGGTAATGTTTATAAACATAGAATGATCCTACTTGACAGTAGGTATACTTATGCTTATGTTTCCATTTGTAGATGCCACTACGAAGTATGTTCGCTTTTTCTTCATTGACAGTCTCCCCTCATCAGTGAACACCCACCTAAGGAAATTGCAAACCCTGGATTAACCAGACATACCTCCATCATCCTGTACACATCCACCGCGAGATTATGGAAGGGTCTGTTGGATTCGAATCAACCATCTCCTGTCTCAAGTGGGGTAGATGCCCAGGCTACCTAGACTTTATTCAGGAGAACGGCCTGGACAGTATATCGAAATACTATCCGACCCAGAAAATACATTAAAGAATTTTCATCTAAGTCGGAATTTTGAGGCTTCAAAAAATTGATTGAAAGTCTGTAGTTCCCTGAGATGCGTAGAGCCTTTTTTTCGAGTTCAATTCTCATGTAGTGCTACAAATAAATAATAAAGTGTTCACTATTGGAGAAATTTTTGTGAGACTATGTAGGTTCATGAGAGACTGATTCTTTGCAAATATGTGATTCAAAAATTCTGTAGGACGATATGTTCCTAACGAGTTTTCATGAGAAAAAAAATAAAAATAAAAATAAATAGCGTGAGCTAGCCGAACAAGTTTTGGCTAACCTCATCATCACATATTAACCTTTTTATCTATAGTGTAAATTAACAGCTCTCTTACTAAAATGGCTAATCGTGCTCTATCAGTGCAATCATCCCTCGAATATTTGGATTCTGGTGACTACAAAAGTTTCCGAGCTGTTTATAAGGTCTACAACATACCTAGATCAGCTTTACGAGCCCGCATCGCAGGTTCTAAAAGTCATACAATAGCCTGTAAGAATCAGCAGCGATTAACCATTGACCAAGAGTATTTTCTTGCTAAGGGTATGTTATGATCCTGATACGTTAATATCACGTGACTCTACTTTCAGTATCAATTAGCCGAGGCAGGCGATATTAGTGTCCATGCTGAGTAATCAATATTAACATCAGACTGAAATAGGACTAGCGAGAATTCTTGGTGATTACAGAACAGGGGATCCGGATCACTGATTACATTGCAACAAATGTACATCTGAATTAGGCTCAACTCATAACCATTGTGACGGCTTGTCAGCCGTATGATTCCTGCAGCCTATGATAACCAATCATTTGCATTCAGCCTCGTAGTAGCCCCCGGCACCCCTCCTTCAATATTACACCCGCTCTGGGCAGTAACCCTGTCAGAGCTTCCGAGCAGCTTTATACCTACAGGGAAGCCCGTACGCTTACCTTCAGCTC
>JAHYSP010004926.1:22020-36960 GCA_019455505.1 Pleochaeta shiraiana
CGGCAAATCAACTAGGGAGATTGGTAAAATATTGGGACGCGGCCAAGCTACAGTAGTGAAATACCGCAAGATAATTTTAAATGGAATGTTGGAACTGAAACCTGGACGGCCACAGAATCTATCACCCAGAGACAAGCGAGCCATCACCCGTTTGATATTGAGTGGCAGCGCTAAGACGGCCGTAGGGGTGTCAAAAATATTAAATTTTGTAAGAGAAGACAAAGTATCTGCAGAAACTATTAGGCGGGCTTTGAAGGGACAGGGTTTGAAGGCAATAAAGAAGAATAAGAAACCAAAGCTATCAAAAGCCCATCGGAAAGCCCGATTAGACTGGCCTTTACGCCAAGAAAATTGGACGACTAAGGACTGGAAAAGAGTAATCTGGTCAGATGAAACCAAAGTAAATAGATTGAACAGTGATGGTATAAAATATTCTTGGGTCCAAGACAAGAAAAATTTGGAGCCAAAAGTGATTGAAGAGATCTTGAAGTTTGCGGGAGGTAATTTAATGATATGGGGGTGTATGTCTTGGTATGGTATTGGTGGAATAGGCCGCATAGTTGGGAGAATGGATTCCAAACAGCTTTTAGAAATTCTAGACGTGTTTTTGTTGCCAGCTCTTGACAGAGTTGCTGGGCAGCCCGGCTCAATACCGAAAACCGAGCTTGTTTTCCAGCTAGATAACGACCCCAAGCATACTTCTTTAACCACTAGAAGATGGCTAGCTACGAAAAGTGTAAAAACAATGAATTGGCCGTCTCAATCTCCTGATTTGAATCCGATTGAGCATCTTTGGGGTCGGCTGAAATTCCGACTTGGTGAGTACCCAGAACTACCAAAAGGTATTCATGATTTGTGGGAAAGAGTTGAACAAACTTTGAATATTTTAGACCCAGATTTGTGTAAAAAATTAGTTGAGAGTATGTCATCGCATATTGCAGCAGTACTAAAGGCGAAAGTTGGTCATACCAAATTTTAGAATGGTGCTCTCAAAAATGATCGAATAATCGGAAATACCAAGACCAGTTTAAAACGTGCTAATCTCACTTTTTTTTTTTTATAAACAAATAATATGAATGTGTAGAGAAATAGCTAATGGGTTTAACCAAACTAATTAAAAAAAAATCAAACGTTTTGTTGTGAAGTTAGAGATGAATTCATTAAAACTAGCGATTTATTCGATCAATTTTGTGAGCTACTGTAAATGTATAAGCGGAAAAGAAAAGAATAATGCCAACTTTACAGAAACTATTTCTAATAAATTCTTACTATCCGTTTGAATTGACATTCATCTATCAATCCTCTTTGCTTTTAGTATGCCTGACAACAAAATCAGAACAAAGATTGTAGTAAGCTGATCCTTTTGAAGGCTAAAACAAAAAAATACCTGTGCTAGTAATAATGAAATGTTTATCTTCACTAGTAATCAAATAATGTGTTCTAATGAGCTAGTACCTACACGGGATTCTGAAGATAACTTAATTCTACATTTTATTTAAATTCGATTTCGATGCAGATAGTTATCCATGTCTTCTTTTGATCCAGGGGTTGATTTACAAAGTAATGTACATGTATTTTTTGCCCAAAGCAGAAAGTTTGCGGTATCGAAGGTTATTCTTGAAATTTATGATTCTTTTTGATCAAATTGCTTTTCTAGATCAATATTTGCTTCCACCCCTGAGACTGATAGCAACGTATGGAAGTGGATATAATTAATATTCACTTAGATTAAGTAATATGTCTAGTTAGTTCCTCCATCTCTAATCAAAACGATAGCAAGATAGCAAGCAAAGAAATTGTTCTTTTGTGCGGACGGATAAAATGTTGTATCAATAAGCTTTCATCTAAATTCCATCAAAATTTAAATTATTCGACACTATAGGAGAGTTCATTATTCTACCAAATAATGTATTTTCACCAAGAATAGGTCCAAAATTTTCAATACCTAGCGATTTTATGTTCATTAATTGTTCCAAAACATCTCCGACTGTGTATTCCATATCTAAGCCCAGCGATGGGTCGATATTTCCATTTACACCAACTTTTTCATGAGACTGAGGTATTGTACCGCCAAAATGTGATGCTGGATGTGATGATGAATGCTGCCACTCATTCATAGACCCAGAGTAACTTAGTTTATCAATAAGAATAGACTGACGTTGAGAGTTACCGGTAGCAACTTCACTCAGCAGCTGTAGTGGCGTGTTAGCTGGACTATAATCTGACTGTTTTGTACTCGAAAGTGATGTTTTTCGTGGTTTGTTTCCCGTGAATTTTTCTTTAGGTCTATCTCTTTGAGAAGTAGTTGATGAGCCAATCGGAGTTACTTGCTTTGATGAATTCTGTTCCCATTGACTGTGAAGCCAAATCTTTAATCTAGTAACCACCATCATTAGTTTTAGAGAGGGTCGAGATCTATCTTCAGCTGAGGTAACTCGCAAAACTTCTTCTAATCTATCCAAGTATTGTTCTAACTTTATGTTGTCTTTATCGATTATTTTTCCTATTTCACTATTCGAAATAGCCGCCGCAAAATACATTTTTATCAATACAACTATTGCATAGGCTACCCAGCCAAAATAAGGAAAAGGAAGAGACCGAATACCTTCAGTATCCAAGCTAATGAATGTTTCAAAAATTCCATCAATAGAATTTAGACAAATAGACAGTGAATTAACACGAGTAGAGCTTAGATTTAAATGGTCGCCCTCTTCTATTGAAGGTCGTAAATTATCTTCGGTGAAAAATGGCACGAACTCATCCATATTATGATCTACATGCATGGCAACTTCATGCATGTAGAGATTGACGACATTCTCAGCAAAGATTAAGAGAGCTGTTGAGAAGTTAGTAAATACGTTTAAAAAAACGCGCTCGGACTTACGAGACATATTTTTAGACTCTGAATCAATTTTCCATTTCTCCAAGTCTCTCTCGAAATTTTTCAAAGAACATCGAACTTTGGCGTCAGAAATACTTGCTAAAGCTGATGGATCATCCATTGAAAATTTTATGGTAACCTCCTCTGCAATATGCTGATTTTTCACCCATAGACTTAAAATCTTGTCAGAAGGAAGCGCATCAGGTGATTTTTCAAGTACGTCAACGCAGTCAGCGATAAATGGACTCCATCGAATAAAGTTTTGACGGCGTATTGCCATTGAAGCATTACAACAGAGCCAGTAACAGGCAAGCCATGCCCGTCTTGCTTCGATACTTTCAGGATTAGGATATCGGCTTCGCTTCCAAACATGATCGTTAGCCAAGACAGTAGCAACTTTCGATTTGGGCAACATATTCCTTCTCCCTAAACCCATTTCAATAGCCATCACCGATGCGATGTGTATTAATTGATAAATTTTGACTTCCCCAAATTGCTCGGGCAGAAAATACCAAAGAGTAGTGATCTGTATCGCCTGAATTAATTCAAGCGACCTTTCTCCGTTGTAAATAATTCTCTCGGCATATATACTCATAATTTCATTTGTGAAGGTTTGCTGAAAATGAGGAAAGCTCATGCCAGAACTCGCGCCAAGAATAGCGAGAAAAACAATTGGGGTAGATTTGCGAACACTAGCACAAGTAATTCCCGAGGGGAAGGCTAGAAGAGGCAATTTTGAGATCATGTTTCCTATGAAGTTGTCAAAAATTTTGGTCGCTACTTCAGATGTGATTAGCCCACGATCGATTACATCTATATACCCGGAAGCCGACACCGTTTTTGTAGTAGAGTCAAGCAAGATCCCGCTAGGCTCAGTACGATTATTTGAGGGATTAAATGTGGAAATAGGGGACCCAGATCGGGTAGCATATGTCTCATAGTGCTTTCTTTTCAGGTCTATTACTATCTTTGGAGTAACTATTGGTTTCTGTTCAACTTCGGATTTATGACTGCCATCCCATTCATCACCATGAATTTCTGAACCATCTGTAAATGGTGAGCTGTAAGTTTCGTTGACAACTTGTTGAAAAGAACTTGGTCGAGGGTTGCTTGGGAGGGGTAAGGATTCTTGCACATATTCATTTTCGCCATGATGGGGTATAGGCATGATACCAGCTCTCTGTGCAGCAAGACTAGCCGTCAATGCATCAATCTTTCTTTCCAGCTCAGCGACTCGACTGTCGGTTTTTTTTCGTCTCTTGCGACTGGGCGCAGTGACAATACATAGACGGTTCGCTTTCGCACATCTTTTGCACGGTGCATCTTGACTAGTTTGATTAGGTTCACATTTTACTTTTAACCCTCGACAGGCTTCACATGCCCGCGATCTTTTGGGATCCGAGAGGCCCGAATCGTCGTGCAGAGTGCCATCGACTACAGTAGAGGTCTGTTGGGCATCGTCTTGTAGATGTCGGGACTGTAAATATGATGATGATAATGGTGATTGATCATAGTCCAAATTTTGTGGAAAAGAATTTGCGTGCGTATTGACAATTGGAGAGCCGGAGTGAAAATTTGATGTTGCAGATGCGATGCTTCGTAGTAATGGGTCAATAGAAGCATCAGAATTTGACATTTTCGCTGTCACGGAGCATTAGAAGGCCGCCGTTGTCGGGAGACCGGAGCTTGTAAAGGTCCTGGTGGCATGAAAGTTGTCTTACATCATGTGACGTCATGAAATTAGAATTTGAGTCAGGATATCGTGACTTGAATTGATTATTAATGATAATTATGAGACCAATATTTATTTCTGAAATCTTGATTTAAGATGATACCTGTTAATTATTATTACCATTTTATCTCAAAAATACTTCTTCACCCAGAGACAGTCTAAGGGCATGGAAATGAATTGACCTTCTATTTTGCTGGTAGGCTATTAACAACATTTTCCGCCACATATAGCTTATAATTGAGCCTTCAACATTCAATGGCTCTTACTCTTCTTCTTACTCTTCCCTCTCTCTCGATGGCATTACTAACATTTATGTAGAACTATATTATTGGGTTCAATATCAGCAACCTATCCGGTCCATTCTACAGCATTATATCTTCCGGGACATTAAGCCTAGACCTCGTCATGTTGAAAAAGACTTAGTTCTGTTAATTATTTTGATTACGAATTGAGAATAATTGAGAGTTCTATTTCTAATCTTAAGAGGTGATGACTATGAGGAGAAAACGATAACTGATTAAATTCTTAAGGGCGACGATGATTGTGTAGAAAATTATCTTTTCTTCATGTATACCACCAATATTTAATATTTTTGTTCAAAGGAAATAGCAATGTAGAAATTTTTTTATATACTTTCATCATATATGTGAAATAGTCTAGAATGCTTCAATGGTAACAGTAACACAATAGAATATTCCACTTGCACTCATCCTCCTAGAAGATTTATCACGTGACTTAAGAAGAATATTTCAGTTCATTTTATTTACCATTGATCCTAATTCTTTGTTTGTTCAGGCAACCAGAACCGTAAGCTCTGGCGTCTTACCCAATTGGGTAAAGTTAGATATTCTAGCCTAAACCATAAATATAAAACAAACAAACAATTGATTGCTTGTTTTAAATGCAGGAAGAGTGTAAGGACTGCGTGGCTATTACCTACTGCTAGATTTGGTACGATATAGCAACGTGAAGATGGAGATGGAATGAAAAATAGTGTACAGGTAATCGTCACCGCAAAGTTTGATAAGAAATATCTGTGTAAGTTATCTAACTGAACAGAAACACATGTCTCCTTATATGTGGGATTTATGTCTTATGAATTATTTTACTTAAGTTACTGTGACGTTCCATAGTTGGTCAATCCATCTCTGATCAAATTCACTATGTCTCTAGGGACCCTTCCGATCTTGTTACGCTGCTGTATAGTTATGCATCATATTGATTTGTATCGTGATGGAATGTTACTGTGCTGATAAATACAGTTGCAAAGTAACGTGGTAACTGATTACTGATATCACGTTGTGCAAATTCGCTGTTAGCAATACCTATACTTTGGTACAGTGGTAACCTTAGATAATTAGGTTTTGATATTCTTACGCCTGCTGAGCTATAACCAATTATGTTACCCCATTTGAATTATCATAATATGGTTCAACTACGTGCATAGCATGCGATATACCCAAAAGTCTAAGAATATTCATTCATATATCCTGCGCCCATTTTCGACTTAGAGCCTATGGAGTCTCCGGTCTACGTCTAAAAAGGCGGTCAGATCGAGACTTTGGATGCGACAAAACGCGTCACTCAGCATTCAATCAATGCTTGGCGAGAGCAACCCGCCGTTGTTGTAATTACGCGCCACACACCGAAGCTAAAAGCACCTATTACTGATATAATTGCTTCTTAAGAGGCATGGACTGTGCTACTCCCATCGAACACACCCTCTGGTGTCAGCATATCACAAGAGAATCAAATCCTAATTTAAATTGGAGATGCTCACTATAAGTAAACCAACTTCACTCAAACTCCGATGAACAGTCACCTTACCCAAAAGTCCGGGGATTAATTAAATATCGAGGCTCCAACCTACAAATCCGCTCGCAGCCAAAGTACTAATAAACCGCATGTCTAGAGCAAGAGGTATACTGAATCTTGTCGGGTCTTATCTAGAAGAAATAGAAAAAAAAATGCCTTGGAGCTGAAGCTGAATTTTTGGCTCTCATCAGAAAGTACCTCATGGGCTATACGGCCAGTGGCAATCTTCACAAAGATCCATAATACGTCATCTAATTGTTTTTCACACGGCCGCATCAGTGGAAATAATTGGACTGTAATAATAGTCGCTGGATAAACATACGGAACCAACATCAAACTTGGGTCAGATAGCATAGTAGTATGCCGTCCGGGCTGGTCTTTGAAACAGAGTTTGGGTAGCCTCAACACCTACCCCACTTGAGACAGAGGATCGCTGGTTCGGATCTAGCAGACTCTACTTTCTCTCAGAGTGAAATATGCACGTTGATGGAATCACGCTGAAACAAAATAAGGCTTTTTGAACCTTTTCCCTTTGGTGGATACTCTCTGAAGAGAGGAACAAGAGGTAACCTCATTCCTTACAGTAGTGTTCACAAATTCTTTTTAAATCTGAGTGTTTAATCAATTTAAATCTAGTATGCATGATTTTTGGGCTTGTTCTTGATAGCTCTAGACTTAATAAAGGCATCAAAAAAATGTCAACCTTCGCGCTCCACCAGCGAAATTAACGCCTCCTCAGGAACAACCCAATGAAGTTAAATGGATAATGATTCATCTATATAAAGATCTTCGATGCTCGGGAGATGGGATCTTTCTTCGTACGTCAACGAGTGCAAAAACTAGTTTCTGGCCCTTAACATGACATGAACGCATGGCAAATACCCTCATGAGTTGCTATTTTAGCCCCCACTCCGGCTAAAGCGACCAGAATTCTACAAAGTAAAGTTATCATCTATTCTTTCGGAAATGCCGTAGTTGAAAAAACGAGTCCTGGGTAACCTTTACTATTGACTTAATTCCAAAAAATATAGTGACCTTGGACAGACCTTGCAGCCTGATAAAAGGTCTGCTACTAGAAGATTATGGAATTTGGTTATCAAAGATATGCTCCCAACACGATATTTAATTTAAACCCGCCTATATACTGAATAAGAGAGCTCTTATGGATATTTTTGAATCAGCATCCCAGAATCCAGGGCACTCGGACCTCCCACACACAACTATTCGGACATGCGACAGCTACTCATCGAATCTGCAACTGAAGTAAGATAATAATTAGCGAAAAAGTACTATGGCTTTCACACCACCAATTCTTTTATCCGCAAGCAGAAGTGCAAAACATGCGGAATGGGGGCACATAAGAGCTTCTGATCTTTCACTGAATGATTCTTGAGCTGCCGCTAAACCCACAAATTCTTTTTACGTTACTTGTCCTGCCTGTCCATGAAGAAATTGTGGAGTTTTCGTCCGCTCAATGTGGTACAGCTGCTTAAAACTCGTGCTGTGAGACGCATGGAATTGGCAAATAGTGTAAGACGTCAGGAACCGTAAGTGTTTGGTTTCAGACCCTTTTCTCAAGTTAGTTCTCACTACCTTTGTTTATGTTAAGATAAAATCCCTTGTCTCATGTTATTATTCAGCCCCTTTTCTATTTAGGTTCCTTGCGATAGACTAAAGACCACTGAAGTTGTGTATTTAGGTTAAAATAGATTATCGTATATAGAGCTCCTCACGCTTAGTTCTTTGTCTATGATACAGTCTTTAAAATACCTTCAGACTTCCTCCATTTTACCCTTCAGCACTTTCTGAATCTCTTAAGTTACCTTTCAGCGCTCTTTATTACCCTTCAGTACCCTTCATCATTTTCTTAGAACCTTCAATCACCGTATCTCGTCATTCTGATTTTCTCAATCATACAATATATAACTCCCTACGCTGGCAGTAAGACATAAGGTCTAAGAACCCGGACGTCTCTAATCTATCTAATTAAATATGGTTAGGAGAATCAATCTTAAAACAAAATGATTCATGTGGATTATGCGAGTAAATTTAGGTAGAGAAGCCAACGCGCATAGTTTTGCACTTCAAACAGTACATGGTAACAGGATTAATGTTTTACAATATCAGGAGCCATGGGTTCTAAGTGACATCTCTGTGAGGCGTTCGGTATCACATCCCAGCTTCAAGAAATTTTCGCTCCTTTCTAAGTGGTATACACGCGACGGACTGATGTTTGTCCTGGAATCACCGGGGTCTCTAGAGTTTGTGGCGGGTGACTTTCATCTACGATATCTTGATGTAACAGATCAGGTACAAAAAGCATTGAGCATTCAAATAGATGATGGTAATTAATAATCTATCTATGGAGAACTAATCTATCCAAAGTAGATGTATTTATACACATTTTTAGGCCACCGATTATACCACGCCCAGAGGCTATCGAAATACTACTAGAAGTTTCCGTTGAATTCTTTATGGCCACTGCAGTACTAGAAAGTTCCATTTGTCTTCGTAGAATATTCTCCAACTAATTGTTCCTTACCATAGACTATTGTGGAATCGTAGAACTAAGTGGAATGTTCCGGTAGGCTTCAAAGTTATATTTAGGAAATAACCGAGAGTCTTGAAGAAAAGGGTATTAGCGCAGCCTGCGCTGTATAGCGTAGGCTACAGGCATCTATCGGCTAACTAGTCGTGACACTTGACTGGCTATCTACGACTCATACGCCACATCTAGTTCTACAGAGGCAAATACTTTGATTCAATAGATGAGGAAGAAACATCTCTATCTCCTCAATAGGCATCCCCGACCTTGCTTTTTAGCTCTCTCGTAGGCAGTAAATCCGAAATTTCATCTGATCTACAGACAAGATTTGATCATCAGACTATAGTTACTACAATATCTCTAAAGAGTGGTATGTGTAAGGAAAGAACCGAACTATTAAGGTACGGCTCACATAATCAGACTCTCTTTTAAAATCTGTCATGTGGCCTGAAAAATTCTTCAAATATCAGATCTATTGACGACCTAGATTCTAAGACGGAGGATATAGTTTAAAACTTTTCATACAGCTCTATTAGCTTCTTGCTTCCGTACCAAGTTTGATAACCATTAGACAGCATGGAAGAATGAAAAATGCTAAGTTGCTGCGTATAGAACCTTAATGCGTTTGCTTTTTTTTTTTTTGTTTTTTTTTTGGTCAAGTGCTTGATGATTGACGAAAAATGTATAAACATTTGGTGTTTTCTATTGCTGTTCATTGCACTAAGCTTTTTTCATTGAATTTTATTGATCAGACGCGCGCTAGTTGTCATTCTACATTGACACTTTCTAATTAACCTCGGATTTAAAATCAAGATTTATTAGTATATCCATTATTCCTAGTAATTTACCCTCAAATTGATCAGCAGGATAGCTATGAATACGAGATTAAAACTTTGAGTAAACCAGTAAGTTATTGCTTCTTTTTCATTAGCTCTAGGACTGGCTCTTACTAAGAAACTCTATTCAGGATCAAAACTAGCAAATAGACATATCATACACTTTCGATCTCGATTAGCTTTTTGTCAATATTGGTCAATCACTTGAAACGAATGGTGAAGATCGTTTTGATTTCAGTCTACTTAACTAGGCCGTCGGCCAACTCGAAGATTTAATTCATGAAACAGGCGGTCACAAATTCCGGAATGCAGGGATTGAAGCATAATTGTAATTACAGATAGTGGAATACGGTACTTTTCATAGCACAGGAGAATTCGGGAAGTTTTTTTTATATCTAAATAGAAGCAGCGATATTTATGAATAAATGGGAGAAAATAAATATGGGGAATCTAATACTCTAATACACACATCTATATATATATATATATATATATATATAGGAGAGAAAAAAAAATAGAATTACAGATTATTTTATCAGAATTGTGATAATATAGTAGATCGATTAAGATAGTTACAGTGGATGGTGGATGGTGTATGTTAAACATAAAGGTAAAATACGTTTGAAGGTGTTTATCACATATCAAGTATAGAATCATTGAGCATTAAAATAGATTAGTTGAAGATGGTATCAAAATTAATTTTTATTATAAGGAGCTGAACGATGGTAATAAACAAAGATGCCAAAACATTTCTTCCTCTTGCTTTACACGATATATTAACCCCTCTTAGCAAAACTTTACATCCTGAATTGGAGAAAGAAAGATATCAACAATGTACATGTACATGTATAACATTAATTTGATGATAAACTTCAATGAGTTCAAGGGTATCCGATCAGTAACCTATCGACATGTTTTATTTTCGTTTACCAAGAACCAGGCTAGACCTTTAAAACTTAAAATATTAAACTATAGTCACAGGTCTGCCGAAGCTCGAATGACTCATCAATTTCGGAATCAAAACCAGAGTTTAAAGCCAATAGCTGCTCAGTCGCAGAAGGCATTCGCCTGTTATTACTTTTAACTGAAGTCCTGTTATACTCAGATAAGAGTCTATCTGCATAGAATTAATAAGGAAGAGAATAGTCGCCGAACTAACCTACTATTTGAGTCCATTTCGACATTAGGTGTGCTATTTGACACTTAAGCGCCAAAAATGGCGACGGGATAGAGACAAAATGTGGAAGGAAATTAGAAAAATTGACTGGTACTTGTGTAGGGGCCACACAAAAGAAAGAGAATTTATTATTCGGAGATGTAAGGGCTGACAGGGGCTATCCTACGATACATCAAGAACACAGAGAAAGGGCAGAAACTAAACGAAGTTATAGAACATACACTACAGCTTGGTAAAGGAGAGAACCTGAGTTTGGAGGACTTAGGTATTGTGAGGTAAGAGAGGGGATTGAAAGATAATTGAGAGGCTTGTGAGTTTGAAACTGTGAAGGGAATGATTAGGATAAGCTGATGGCAACATGCCCTGACGATATCCGAATACCAATAAGTCATAGAGGCTAAGGCGAGAAACAGAATGCGCTAAGCGACACATCAGACAAAAAATGTACGTAGAATCACAGAAGCTTTAAATACGGCAGGCAATTCAATTTATGAGGGAAGGAATTAATGTGGAGTATCCTAGCGGGATTAGATTTCATACATATATATATATATATATATAAACCTTAAGTTCTACTAATGATACAATAGGATACGCAAAGAATTAGAAATAGCTATGGGATCACTCTCTTCCAAAGATATGGAAGAGCACTGCACTGTCTAACTTAGGCTGTATAGACATTCATCGACTTGCTAGCTATCTCAATGTTAAAAGAAAAAAAAAACTAAAAAAAGAAAATTGCCTGTTATATAATGTGTTGTCCCAAATTTTCATAAAAGTCTTTAAAACATTCCTGCCCCTATCTGTAAAATATGTTAATGCGTGTATTAGCTCTCCTCTCGTGGACTTGTGTGATTTAATTCCTATAATACCTAGTCATTTGCAATACTATTATGACTTTTTCCGATGAGTTGGGTCATTTCTGGTACATTTATGCCTTATACTTAGCTCCTCATTAAAAATTAATGTGCATTCAGTGTTGAAAAAGAGTTGCTGCTGAGTAATAGCAAGTAAAAGATTATATTCAGTGATGATAAAGCTAGCTCCATGTGTAGAATACTGTCACAGCCTTTCACATTCTGCTTTACAGTATTTAATGGAATAATTCTTACAATTTTATTGTTCGCTGGAACTATAAAGTTCAGCTTAATTGTGTTTAAAACGGTGATAATCTTTAATAACGCAATTTCTTGATCGGGCGGTAAGAAGCTTTTCCATCAGAGATGATATTGTATTTTTTTTTCTTTTGACATCATGATAGCTCCTTCACATAACCTACTGCTTTTACAAAAGCATAACTTAATCATTCGGAAACTTGACACAATACATTGAAAGTTATCGCTGCGACGCTGTAACTCTTGCTTACATGTATTATTCCCTAATTATCCGGAATTCTTTGTGAGGATTAAAGGCTCCAATGTTCGAATAATGTATAAATAAAACAATCATGCTATATATTAATTTCATTAAACCATGTCCTATGAGTAAATTTATACAAACATCTAATATATTCAGCCACTAATCATATTTTTGGCTATTTTGTTGTATGCATTTATCGCGTGAAAATACAAATACAACCCGATTTTTCACTCCATTGTTTAAAATTCTAGCTGTTACTATCTCGGAATATTAACTCATCAAACTTCTAGAGTGATTTGTTGACCCATGACACGACCTATCACTTGTGAAGGAGCATATTTAGCAATTACCTAGCGATTATATCAGTTAAACTAAACTTTTTATTGGAAATAGTGAGGAAATAGTTCACCTCGTCATCATGTAACATAGAAAATTCTTCTGTTGCATCTCTTCCCATGAAATTCATGATCGCTTGAGGACCCCCTGGGTGTTCTTCGAGCCAGTCACTTAAGTTCAACACAACTCCCTTAACAACGACCCACAAATCTTCTTTGGTATTATGTTTCGCAACCTCTTCCATTGTATATTGAGTCTCGGGAATCTTGAATTTGGCTGGACTACTTGGCTTACTTACTTTCCCGGGATCTGAAGAATCTGCTCCTAAACTCATGACAGGACCGGTCGAGACTTGCGACCGCTCTGCTTGTTTAGATTCAATGGTGTATGATGAATTTTTTTGCGTGTTCCACTCGACTGAGATTTTGCCGGGTTGACTAGGATCTATGTGGAGTGAAATTTGACCAAGACGGGAGGCAGCTTGACTACTACCATTGAGTGCCTGTTGAAACAAGTAGCTGCTTGCTGAGTCTCCTGCTACTCGACCATAGACAACGCATCCAAGAAGAGATGATCCACCAAGACGGTTTGCACCATGTACACCTCCAGCTAACTCACCGCATGCGTAGAGACCATCAAAGGGTTTACCTTCAGAGTTGATTACCTGAGCTCTATCATTAATTTCGACTCCGCCCATAGTAAAATGTAACACAGGTTCCATCAATGCAACATGAAAATCATCATCTACATTAACAGGAACATTGTGGAAAAACTTTTTACCGTATGGATCTTTTTTCTGGCCAGCGGCGATTTCGTTGTAAGCTGTAAATGTCGATTGAAGATGTTCGGCAGAACATCCAATTTCTTTTGCTAGTTCTTTCCCAGTCATCTTTTTCATCAGACCACGCCCAGAGTAATGTCTAGTATGGAAATCAAGTACTTTTGAAGCTTTTGAATTGAGAATGAGACGAATTGGGAATTTTCCCTTATCCTTTTCTTTCCACATCTCTCCTGATACATAATCTCGATGGCCAAGTTCATCACAGAATCTATCACCATCTGCATTTAAGAGTAGACCACCTTCTCCTCGGAGGGCTTCGGCAGCGAGAAACTTCCACTTCGATCCAGGATCCTTGGGATCTATTAGACCAGTAGGATGTACCTGGACTTTGTCCATATCAATACCATTGCCGCCAATGGCCATAACCATTTTTTGGCCATCACCTGTAGCATGTGAGCCATTGGTGGAAGAAAGATGGAATGTATCGGGCCGGTGCTTTTTTAATAAGGAAGTCTCAGTAAAATCAGCTGCATATCCACCTGTAGCTAGTACAACGGGTCCTTCGGCAGTACAAGATTCATCGCCAAACATATATGTGACCCCGGTGATTTCGTTACCATTTCTATTTAGGCTGGTGACCTTTGCTTTTTTAATTATTCTCACTCTCTCTGGTTCTTTCTCTGCCAATTCTTCGAGACGCTGCATTAAGGCGTATGTAATAGCCATACCGGGAAACTTCGCATCATGGCCACGATGAGTTCTTGGCTGGGAATGCCCACTGATCTTATTAGCCGTCTCGCATTCTTTAATTTTGGTCTTCACGTTTAAAAGGTGCTTACCCTAAGCGTGAAACAAGAGTCAAATCTAAATTAAAAACGTCCTGAAGCCATTCGACGGCAGCAGCTGATTTATAAGTGAGAACTTTAATTAAATCTGGTCTTGCTTTGTCCCGAGCAGACTTGAGCGTATCATCGTAAAACTGCTTGACGCTATCTTGTATACTAACATCCACTTGTGTCCGAGTGAGAGCCCCATTAATTCCCGAAGTAGCTTTTGTAGAGTTGCCACCAAAGAAGCCTGACGTCTATTAAATCCAATTCACATAGTATGATGCCACTTAATTGTAGGTCAAACCTTGTTTGTCTAGAACAAGAACATTTCCACCAGACAAATATATGGTGTGTGCTGCACTAAGTCCAGATACTTAAAAATGGTCAGTCTAACGGTTACTAATATATTTGATGGATTGCAATGCACTCACGTCCACCACCGACCACAATAACTCTTGCAGGCATTCTTTCAAGTTGTACTTTGGTTACTTGTAGTTCGTGGGAAATTTTCGAGGATGAAATAGGGTTAGAAAATAGGAATTGGAGGCGAGGAGGGCAGCCTTAAAATATATTTATTCCAAGAGAACTGTTAGTAGGGGGGGGGGTTACGACTAGAGCAGACATGTCACGTATTATAAGGAAGTCTAG
>JAHYSP010004940.1:422-13334 GCA_019455505.1 Pleochaeta shiraiana
GAAAGCTGAATTGGCAGCTACTCACTACAGCCACTATTACCATAATCCACCAGCTCCTCCTGCTTGCTATGGCTAGACTTCATCTTCATACATGTATTAAAAATTTAAGCAATATAATTACTTGTGATTGGGTACATGAGTATGTTGTTATTTTCATGATAACTGTAGAGAGCTAAGCCGATTAAAAATTCAGGCCTGAATCATGAGGCGAAAAACTAACTCAATCTTATGCCAAGTCATGTCATTCTTCAGTTCTAAATTCGTTATATTCGGAAAAATAGGACAAAACTTCAGTTAATTGCCCCCTCATCCCAGGATACACCCCTGTCGTATCCGCATCCGGCAACCGTGCCCGCTAGCCGTTGACGTTAAAGACCCTTTCCTTTCAGATTATCTTCAATAAGTCTACTCCGTACTCATTCTTGGACACTTAAGGTCTGGATTTTCAGGAATCAGGTTGGGATCGTCAAGATCCACCTAGGTGCCTAAGAATTATCTGACCAGGCCATATTCCTATATATTGTCTGTCGGTCTGCTGCTCCATTTTCAGTCCTTGCCTTTCCCCCAGAACATTTCTTCCATATCATATATATTATCATATCAACTTTCACTTCGAAATCTCACTGCCTTCTATCTAACTATTTTACAACAAATATTAATAATCCAAATTCACAATGGCTGCACCTAAAGAAGTCACTATCAAGAACCTCACTGGAAGATGGGTTATGGTAAGACATCAACTTCATCGAACTCTGTTCACAGATACAAAATCTAACATGAGACTCTTGTTCAGGACAAAAACAAATCTGATCCCTCTGATGCTGTGCTCTCCACTCAGGGTGTCGGATGGGTTACTCGAAAAGCTATTGGCGTCGCCACCATCTATCTTCAAATTAAGCAGACCGTCGACGATAATGGAGTTACTCACATAAACATTGACCAAACCGCCACTGGAGGTATTTCTGGAACTTCTGAGAAGCGAGAGCTCGATTGGGAACTCCGCACTCATTCTGATCATGTCTTCGGCAAAGTATCTGGCCGCAACCGATGGATATCACTAGATAAAGTTTCCGAGCCCCTTCCCGATTACGAAAGCACTCCAGATGAGGTTAAGTACCTTACAGAAGGATGGCTCACCGATGACAGTGAGATTGGGGGTCCAAACGGCGAGAAAAATATCGACTCTTTTGTTGTAAACGAAGAAAGAAAGTGGACTGCCCGACAGATTTGGGGATTTGCCCTAATTGACGGCCAGCGACACTACGTACGTCGAGCTGTAGTAAAGAAGATAGGAGCCAAGGATAAAGATAAGGATACCCACCACGTTCGTCTCGTCTACAATTGGCAACCAGAATAGATGAAACTTTATCTGATTGGAAGCGACATTCCTCTGCATAGAAAAAATAAATAGAGGTATATATGGAAATAACATTTATTTAATGTACATGAAACAATAGAATATTATATTTCAAATACAGTCTGATTTTTAAGCTAAAAAATGTAAACTAAATCTATCTCGATCTCTGAATTTTAAAATTTAAACTTTGGACCAATCTCTTAGTCCAAATCGCTTGTTGATACTGCCCTGGTCAAATCAAGTACAGGGTCGAAGGAAACTACTCAATTTAATATTTAGATATCAAGCTTTTTAGAGTGTTAAAATAAAATTATTCTTTAACGGTTTTGAGTAATCTATATTCAGCCCAAAAAGTTTTAGCAGACCTTGTTGATTTTTAATCAAAGCCGAGAATTTTTAGAGCATAACGATGTGGTGAAGAAGTAAATAATCAAAATATTTTCCTGGATAATTAAGGGAATTACAAACACACATTATCCATACCTTGTTTATTGAAGTTTACCCAAGGGGATTATCGTAACGAAAAGAGAAATTTTCCTTTTTTATGGTATGGCTACTCTAGCCCAAATTGGTCAAGCAGCAATCAGATATTAGATTTCAGGATCCTAGCTCTCAAGCCAAGTCACAAAGCTTTTCTTATTTTTTCTTATTTTTCCTTTTTTTAATAATTAAATTAATGCCTATTCTGTTAGCGTACAGATTACAAACTATGGAAGTCAGGTGGTAATTGGGGTTTCTGAAAAAACTAAAGCTTATGCGTAATTGAAGAATTCACCCAATTAAATACAAGATATATTGTAAGATCCTTAGATCTAAGGCTAAGACATAATTTAGCGAGAGAATAGCTAGTATAAAATTTACACCATGCTTATTAAAGAAGCGGAATCATTGGCCACACGAAACAAGCGTCCTCTACCTACCGTAGCTGTACCCCCATACAAGGATCTGAATCGTTAAAGTCAACTTTCAAATACTAGGCTAAAAATAAAAGGCTTTGTAAGACCCAGGTAATCTCTGTATGACTTTAAAGTTTAGATCCTTGTATGAGAGTATGAACCTTAATGGGTACTCGAAAAAAAAACTGTCGCATGAACTTATGTCAATGGATAAATTTATGCAATTTATGTAATTGCATAAATCGTCTGAAAAAAGAATACTATTTGTGTTTTTTTTTTTTTTTTTTTCCAAGGTTCATACGCGGTCGCGATTTATTCACGTCTTGATTTGAATTAACGTATTAATGCTATTCTCAAAATCAATCGACTTTCCAATGTCAACAGTTTGTCACAATCCCAAAAATATCGAATTTGATACATCAAAAATTTCGCTCACGAATTCAGTTATTAGAGAATGAAGTCTTCCAAATACTGTTCTGATTGTGGCTCCGGCCGAGACCTAGATGAATCCCCTGTAAACAAGAAAAGCCTGATATTTAAAACCTGCTCAAGGCATTCAAAGTAAAGGAAACAGCAAATTTTTGACTCATGGGACCATTTTTTGTCCGAGATTAGAAGCTGGAATCGACCTGTACGATAACAATTTGATAAAGATCGCAATTTAAGTGAGCTGATTCGGAGTTATTTTAATCCCCAAAAAAATAAGTTAAATACCAAATACGTCTTTAACATGGATGAATTGCCAGTTGTTTTTGGTTTGCATCTCAAGAGATTGGAGGATGACACATTTGACAAATTACAAGTGAATGAAGCAATGGGCATGCTGGCTGAACTTATTTGGCAAAACTGTGGCTTTTGATACAGAATACGAAGAACCTCTGCACAATGCTTAACAAACTATTCTTTCTATTGTTCCCAAGATAAAGATACTTTTGGCCGTAATTCATCAAAGAGAATTTGAGACAGAGGGCAGATTTATCATTTTCATTGCGGTGGCAAGCTGACTATGAAGCCGTCTTTCGAAAATAGAACGCTCAGCCTGAGTTTGATACACGAATATCACAGTCCTTACTCAGACATTCATCTATCCGAGAAGATTAAAAAGTTTATTGAGGGTCATAGCTATTTTCAATCGCTATCGGAGTTATATCGAAATATTAAAGAATTAAAAGTCCCGGGCTACAATCTTGCCGTCCAGTCCCAAGTTTATTATCTTTTGTACAATGTCAGCATGAAAAATTGGAAACGTCACGATAATCAAATTTATTTGGCAAAATTGTTCAAAAAGGAAAAGGCCGTTAATTACTTTCAATTAGAATTTTCGGTAGAAAATTATCACGGGCTGGCATTCTATATTAACCCCACTACAGCAAAACTTGCGAAGGACACGAAAGAAATGGTAATTGGCACAACTTATGGTACAAATAGTGTGGGGTGTAATTTGTTTGCTGTGCTTGCCGAGTTTGATAGGACTGGAGTTCCGCTAGCTTAGCTTTCTGTCGAGAGATCAGTACCGTCTGAAACTGCCTTATCCAATACTCCAGGAAAGATGGTACAGATCCTAGTAAAATTTTTGAGACAATTGCAAAATATGGGCTTTAATCTATTTTCATCTAATGAAAATTTTCTTCACCTACATTTTATTTCATCTCTTTACCAGCTCCTCAAATAACCTCGTGATCCTCCCTTATACTCCGTTCTGACAACATAGCATGATATCTAGTACACTAACTTATCTACATTTAAAATATTTCATAATTTTTAAGTTATCATTGCAATTGTCTATGGTAAAATTGTAAACTAGAATCATGTGTATAAACTCAGACGTATCTTCAAACGTACTCTTCTATGGGAAGTTTTTTAATAATAGATTGTCGCAACTCGTGATTCGAGATTGGCGCGTTGCGATTATTATTCAGGCTTAACTCTAATATCCACTAGCATTGATCTTCGAACAATTCTTATTTTTATGCAAGTACTAAAGTCATGTGACATTTCATTTTTCACGTATCCGTGAAGGGAACTTCTAGCTTAGCTCCAGGAAACGGTGATCAAGGACAAAACATGGTGACTTAAAAGAATACCATGAAATATTCGGCCATACTGAATACAAATTATGCCCGTGCGGAAAAGACAATACACCTGAACACTTCTTTTTCTGTCGATCAACCAGAACATCAGTTAAGAAACAGATTGGAAAACGAAGGCCTCGCGAGGCAATTGAGTGGTTACTAGGAACTGTTGAAAACTTAGAAGCCTATGGGAAAAATTTTAATAATTTGTAAGATGGTATCAAAATTAACAACAGTAAATAGAAACGCAAACTATGAGATTGTAAGGCTTCCATAAAATTGTAAACCATTCATTAGAACTCAGAGTCAGCTGCGAGGCTTAACTTCGCAGCGCGTCCTACGCCCCATGTGAGGGTTTCAGGTAATTAACCCTTGTTAACTTTACCGCGGACGTTAAACGTTTCGATTTCAAATTTCAAAATCCAGAAAACGGTGCAGTAAATCATTAGCTCTAACAATTTTGATAGTAACATAACAACATAATATGATAAATAAAATATTAAACTTGCAGAACAATCTATAATTATCTCTGTAGGATAGAATTTTTTTTCTACCAAAAAATTCGAAAATAATATGTCATATAATGGTCTTGACATTTCCTATTATTGCATCAATTCTTTGACCATCATTTTAGTACTTCATATGACCTCTTCTTGCCTTCAATACAGTTTGAACCCTTGAATACATACTTCGAATTAGTGAGCGACATATTTCTAAATCTATTTTGGACTTTAATTCTCTAATTCTTTCCCATAACTCATGCATGTCTTTCGGGGCCTCTGGATACTCAACAAGTTTTCGTTTAATCGCCCCCCTGAGATGTTCAATTTGGTTTAGATCAGATGATTAAGATGGCCAATTCGTATTCAATACACCCTTACTGGATAGTCAACATTTTCTTTATGCAGATTTAAGTTTCGGGTCATTGTCCTGCAAGAAAATTCACGTTGTTTGTGTTATAGACATGAGACTTGATATCTGTTAAGCTAAAGCCTAAACAGATTAAGCCTTTTTTTAACACACATTTTTTTCAGACGTTGCTTAATTATTTAAACTTTTGTTCATCGACAATACAGTCTGCAGCTGTAATATGACTTTCATGTCAACCTGCAGCAGCACTGGAATTTTATATCCCTTTAGTTAAATAACTTTCTAATTAATATCCTCTTTTAATCTCAGAAATCCCCCGGCCCACTCTTACTCGAATAAAATTTACAGAACGAGAGTCGAGATTCAATCCTGAGATCAACTTCTATCCCATCAATACTTGATTGAGAAATGGAGACATGCAGCTTAGCTTTCCACAAAAATTGTCATCACTCACATCAACACATTAACTATTGTGTCATGGTACTTGGGATTTCACCCTCAATATACGAAGTAGAAATAAGGAGTGCAGAAAGGGGATGATGGTTACTGGGTAGTTTTTAAGCTGGTCGAGGATCAATACAGATTGGTAGGAAACTTAGGAACAGGATGATATGACAATTTTATTCAGACTCAGTCGCTGGAAGAAATCGAGGGTCAACTTTGTACACAAAAGAGAGAGGTTATTCTTATATCTTTTCTTTCTTCACTTCAAAAATTTTGTATAAATAGCTCTGAGTATATTGTGAATAGCAAACTACTTTAAGATCGTAACAATTTTTCAAAGATGGCTCAGAAAGACCAGCGACTTGATCCAGAGTTGGCATCAAAGCGGTCTCGAATCTGTCAACTAACTGCTCTAAGTTCATTCCATCAACAACACACTCCATACCACCTTCACTTTCACCAAGACATGAAGCCCTAAATCACAATACACCAGCCTCAAAACTTTACGGTCTAATCAGACCGGATAGCTCTTTTCCAGTCATAGATAGATAGCCCATTTCATATGAGCCAGTGCCCAATTTAAACGAGCACTTCAATGAGCTTTTTTTTTTGTTCATCGTCCTTATGGAGTCTAAGACTATCAAGGATAAGATATCATGAATACGTGATTTAGACTAATTGGACACTCACACTCAGACAGAATTTGCGAATACAACAACGAGAAATGAAGTTACCTTCTGTACTTCTATTCCGTGAATATCCACCAAAGGAAAAATTCGCAAAAAACCTTTGGTTGTTCAAGTGTACCTCCATCAGCGTATATATTTCACTCCCTAAGTAGGTAGGGCCTACTGGATTCGAACCAGTGGTCTTCCGTCTCAAGTGGGGCAGGTGTCAAGGCTACCCAAACTCTACTTAGAAGGCCAGCCCGGATGGCATACCACTACACCATTTGACCCTTCATTGAGCCTTTGTCAGCCTTGGATTTTTCTTTTTCTTTTTCACAGCTCTCAACTCTCACTCTTTCAAAGCTATTCGTATAGTTTCTACTGAAACTTTTTTTTCTTTTTTTGATTCAACTTTTATGTATGAAGCCTCTACAACCGTTTTGGTACCGTCATTTAACATCAAGCTCAAAGCAACTGACTTGTCTCGAGTTTTTTTTGGTCGTCCCGGCCATGGATTTAGCGACCGATTTAACATCTTTTTACAATATCTTCCTGATGAAGTCCTGCCACATCCTAATATTTTGGCAATTTCTCTCGTTGATTTCTCATTGATCAAAATGTTGATACAGGCGTTTGATACAGCGTTAGCCTCATTCTGGGACTTGTAAATATGTTTTAATTATTGAACTATTGATGGATAAACCTTGTTAAAGGCAAAGAATAATAGAGAGTATTTGAAAAGTAAAGGAAGAGGATATAAAAGTTAAAGAGATAATTTGTATATTAAGAGGTAGATCATACCTCTTATAGATACAAGAAATTTGGCATCTATTCTTCTCGTTTCTATAAAGCTCCAAATCTACTCACCTATCAGTCCAAATCATGTTTTTTTTCTTTTCGATTGAATTTTACTCTACATCTAACCCAACTATCACATCATCACCAATTCCGTTATTCACCATTAATCTGTCAAATAACCGAGGGGTCGGTAGATCTGTTAAAACTTGATGATCTCTATACGCAAAAAAAAAAAACAGTTATCCAAAAAATTTGCATGAAAAAACTTTGTTGTAAACGGTTATCTGGATGTGAGCCAATCATTGGACCAAGTATCAAAATGATGTTCAAAGAATTGATGCAATAATAGGAAATGCCAAGACCATTACATCACATACTATTCTCTAGTTTTTTTGTAGAAAAAACTTCCAACCTTTAGAGAGATAGTTATATATTATTCTACAATTTAATATTTTATTTACCATATTAAGTTGCTGTGTTATTATCAAAATTCTTAAAGCTAATGATTTATTACACCGCTTTCTGTAACTACTTTATATTTGTTGTGTTAAATCGTTATTTTCGAATAGCTACAGTGTGAGAAACTATTAAATACAATAAGATCTACGCTAATCCCAATATAGAAGACCCACTATTATTTACAACACTCTCCCAGTTCCTCATACTCTATACCTTCAGTGTCAAATTTCCAAATATTTACCAAAATCCATCTACTTAACCTATTTGGAGACACATTCTTCAGACTCATCTCCCAATATATCTTCCATGACTTCGGTAATGCGACTGACACCAATTTCCTTTCTCTTTTGCACAAATATTATCCTTGTCAGCGGCTTTGTGAATCCATCAGCCAGCATCTCGTTACTAGGAACCCATTTTGTTACAACTGTTCCCATCTTGAATTCGTGTAAGATGTGATGATAGCTGGTAGAGATATGGCGAATTGCTGATGTACTTTTAAGTCCTTTAGTGAGTGTAACTGCGGCAGAATTGTCTCCATGTAATATTGGCACTGGATTACTATCTTTCTCATCATTTAGTCCCTGGATTCGGGCTAAAAATATTCGTGCCCACAATACCCTCTTAGCAACGTCACTCATACCAATATACTCAGCTTCTGATGTTGACCTTGATACGCCGGGCTGTTCAGAGCTTCCAAATGTGGTCGCTGCTCCGTTTATCATTAACACCATTCCAGTTATTGACTTTCTATCAGCCGGATCAGTAGCAAAGTCTGCGTTGGAGTAACCATTTATTATAAGCTGTTTCTTAATCAATTTAGCCTCATCGGACTTTGAAGTGGCAGCGTAACTCTTTATATCACTGCATTTTGTATTCCAGATTAGGCCATATCCAAGAGTTCCGGCTATATATCCGACGACCCTCAAAAGTGCTTTCCTATGATTGATACATGCCCTCGCACAGAATTTTTGAATCTTACGCACACTAAATAATATCTCTGGCCCGGTATTGCACAACCATCCCAGCTTGCCAATTAATCTTAGGAATGCTGCAAGCTTCCCCTCGTCTAGTGACCTTCCAGAGCTCCAACATAACTGTCGCATTCGGTTCCATGGGTGTCTCAAAGATGTAACCATTAGAATAGTAAAATTCGTGGACGGTTTCAGCTGCAAATATGGCTTGATCAAGTGTCAAATGTTGAGCATTTCTCAAGATCTTCATTCCTAGGACATTCCTAGCCTCACCAAGATCTTTCATATTAAATTCGGCTTTAATTTTGATGATGACCTTCTCAATTTCCTCGACATTCTCCCCCGTAATTAGTAAGTCATCTACATATATTCCTATAAGTATATGAATTCCAGAAGTGGAATTTACCATTATCATAACAGAATCATCCGTAGGAATTGAATGTGTTAAAATAGTATACGGAATCTCTTAGAGGAAATGTCTCGCAGAGTAATAAATACGGCTTTATGTGATATAGGAATAGTTGATAGTAATAGAAACTCTCGATTTCTCTTTTGAATAGCAATTGAGTAAAGATATTTTTATTTTATGTGAAGTACAAAAAATATATGTTTATATATATTATAGATATGAATCGACTGAAGCAGTCGTACACTATATACTTGTAGAACCCAATTTGGCGATCCTAATACTCCTATAATTCCAAACAAACATGCACTTTAGTTCCGTACCAATTTGTTGATAAATTTACTAATGACTGGTGTAGATTCTCAAGAGTCGCGTGACCCAAATCTGGCATGCTAATAATGAGAATTTCAAGCAGTCACTCCTCTGGTAGTTCTAGTTCAGGATTCTGTTGTGCAATACTTCGATTTAGTGCTTAAAGTTTGACAACTTTAGCATCAACTGGCATATTTTTCAACTGGGAAATGCCAAGAAGATCTCTAGTTAATTGATGAAGACGCTGGAAGTTTTCTCCTCCATACTTAAGATTAAGGTAATCCCACATTTCTTTCGGTTCCGACAAGTGAGATATCTCAACAGCATGCGCGAGATCGATAGACTCAAGAATCTTTTTCTTTACTTGTCCACGATGGACAACGTATGCGTTCTGTAGCTCTCCCCTTCGCTCTAGTCTCACGTCCCACTCATCCTGTTTCTCGTCGCTTCTTCTTTCTAAACCAGGCCACACGGTGGCCTTTCCTTCAAAATGTCTCCAGACTCCAGGAAGGGATTCTACCTCTGCTTCTACTTGCTTTTTCCAAATGGCGTGGTTGTCGTGTCCTGACAGAATCGCCTTGACTTTCCCTGGAACTGAATGTTCCATGCTGGTGTCAATAGGATCAAATTATCGTAGATAAGTTAAGGTAGTTTGGTGAACGATTTATTGATATGGAAATTTGTGATTATCTAGGCAGCAGTAAGCACATAACCGGGCTCATAACCTGTTGTGTTAAATCGTTAATTTGTAACAGCTAAAGTGTGAGAAACTACTAAATACAATAAGATCTACGCTAATCCCAATGTAGAAGACCCACTATTATTTACAACAATATTACACCATTCATATTTAAAAATAAATATTTTACATACAAAAAAAAGTTCTGAAATATAATTTCAAGATGACTCCTTTAAACCTTCATAGAGCCTATTTGACCAGAATTCTGTGCTTTCAGAAGAAATTTAATTCAAAACAAAGTTGCCTTAATTTTTACTAACCATTTACCAGGTAATAACTCTACATAGTTTTGTAAAAAGTAGAGGAGATAATAAGCGGGATCCTGGAGTCAATTTTTGATAAATTCAGATATGCCATTAAACGTGCAACTGCTCGTCCCAGTAAGCGTCCAGAAAGGCGATATCACTAAATACAGCGCAGGTAGATGAGCTGGAAGAGGTTGTTTGTGCCGGGAATATCGTCTAATGTCTTGAGGTAGCGACCGGTCTTTTACAGTGCTGAGGTGTTTATCAGCGTGTAATTAGAAAAGAGCTCAAGAGACAAGCCTTCTCTAGTCGCAAGATATTAGGAATAAAGATTACTCTACTGTACAGTTATTAGAAATGACATGAGAGTTAAAAAATGATCTTCATTAATTTCTCTCCTTAGAAGGAAATAGTACTATCTTATATACATAATGAATATTACAATTAACTCTTTATTCCTCAAATCTATAAAGTCATATTTGTCCAGGTTATGATTACGTATCCACAATGATCGCATCGTTAGTGACATTTCTTGCTCTCAGCATTAGTGAGATTTTTTTTTTAAGTCATTTTAATGTATATGCAGCCTCAAGTCTATGACACATTAGCAGTGTTTATATACATGGAATGATTCAACTTGACAGTAGGTACAATTATGCCTCAGTTTACATTTGTAGATGCCACTACGAAGTATGTTCGCTTCTTCTTCACCAACAGTCTCCCCTCATCCGTGAACACCCATCCAAGGAAATTACAAACCCTGGATTAACCAGTCATACCCTCCATCATTCTGTACACATCCACCGCAAGATTGTGGAAGGGTCTGTTGGATTCGAACCAACCATCTCCTGTCTCAAGTGGGGTAAGTGCCCTGGCTACCCAGACTCTACTTGGGAAAACGGCCTGGACGGTATACCATAACACCATCCGACCCCATTAGTGAAATTGTTGCTGACAGCGATAATTCAAATCTCTCATGCTTGTCACTTAGCCTGTGACATTTTAACACTAATCTATCAAAACACCAACTTTGTAATAACCCCAAAATCAAATCTAATGTCCTGCCTTCTATTATTCAGAAATTTGACCCAAGACAATGCTAAAACTTTCTAGATTAAGAGGGCTAGAATGAGCTATAGCTCACCTCGAGTGGACACTTGAAGTTTGGGCAAAGATTCTCTGGTGGATCAGTGAAACGTGACGTATGATGGGCATCTTACAAGTGTTGTGAAAAGACCAGTTATAGTCCCTTAATATGCTGTAGAAAGACGTTCCCTGGTTAATGTTGTAGTAAAAACCGATGAGATACTAAATATTAACTGCTTATTATGTAAATTTAGGAAGAAAAATAGTTGAATGTTTTGACGTAGTTTTGGGGGGTTAGAAAAAGGACTTTTTCTTTTCTGGAAGAATTCGGTTTGAATAGATTAAAAAAACATAAAAATATGTATCTTATTAATGCATTATAAGGCCCCATCACATTTTTCGGAAATGACGACTAAGAAGCTTCATACTAGAAGCATTCCGTATATCAAATGATCAGCTTGCTCTTCTGGTACAAATACGATAGACCCTGTTTGAGATAAAACTAAGTTTTTTATTCAGGACAACTATCCAGAGCCAGTAAATGAAAAGCAGTAGTCAGTAGTCACTTGATTAAATACGTTTGATTATATTGGAGGCGTACAATTCTGTATCTTCTGAAGATCCCATAAGCCTTCGGGCCATGCCAAAAGATATGAGGATCTTCTTTAGGTAGATGGGGGACCGAGTCAGTACTCATAATTTTTTTTTTAAAAATATAGTTATATATTACAGAACAATAAAAATTGATCCATGGCAAAAAATTTAACCGGTTTAGTGCCCACAACAGAGTGGATTTGACAGGCACTTTTAAGTATTTCAAGTAGAAAATCGTCACAAAAATTTCTCGAGTCTCATGCATCATTGTCTCATTAATATCAATTTCAAAAGAAACCGAGACAATCCTGGGATAATATCCCTATCTTATAATCCTCGAAAATCACTACCTTAGAGATAGGTACGTCAGATTACCCATAGCATAGTATGAATGGAGCCTCTGGAACATACAATAATTGGCAGTCATATTGCCTTTAAAATACTCGTTCTATTTTGTCTTGCCCTCTTGGTACTAAATTAGGTCGTTTGTAGTCATCACGAACATGGTGATCCTTATTTCTAGCATAATCGGCTTTTCGAGTTTTCTGCACATGTTTTGTGAGATACCTAAAGTTTTCTCTTGGGATCAACTCCCAAAAAAAGTTCGAATGTCGTGTATTGGTGTAATAGAAGCCAAGTTGGGTAAATGAATTCAATTGAATAAACTAATCTAGAGAAGAAAGGAAACGATAGAGAGAAGGAATCAGGTTTATGTACATTCTTGAGCTGATCCCAAATATAACCTCCGAACGATCTTAGGATCTAATCTACCACTACATAAGGGAGTGTGTTGCTATTAAAGTAGATCACCAGTTAGATATCACCGATCTCGTAGATGTTGAGAGGTCAATAACCATTTCCTCAAGTAATTTCGCTTATGATTTAGTTACATAATTGAGTTTTAGCCAGGCCTCGCTTAGGTATGTTACTCGATGATCTCCATGAGCTATTCCACTTAGGTTCACACCTAATAATAAAACACCGGCTAGCCC
>JAHYSP010004948.1:469-13349 GCA_019455505.1 Pleochaeta shiraiana
GTCAATGAATTCGATACAGAATAGAAGAAATTTGCTTAAGAAAGGTAACCCTTTTCAATTAAATCACCAATTTCTGCGCTCAGAGGCTGGATCTCTCCTCCTATAAATACCAATAATCTGACTTCTATTCTCACTACTTTCATGATACTAAAATTCCACTTACTTCTTTAGCTTAAAATATTTCTTTTTTTATTCGATCGGATCCGATTGAGTTTTACATCAAGCAGCTGACACAATCATCATCTCATCGACAGTTGTAATATTGACCATTTATCTGCAAATTAGCTGAGAAATCGGTAAATTTGTTTTTCCATGATTACCTCCAGATTCAGATGATAAGAAAAAATAAAAATCGGTGATAAAATTCTTTGTGGTAGCTGAGGTTTACAGAAATACGATCTGGAGGTTTTGATATGAAAATGGTGCTCTCAAAAATGATCGAATAATCGGAAATGCCAAGACCAGTTTAAAACGTGCTAATCTCACTTTTTTTGTATAAACAAATAATATGAATGTGTAGAGAAATAGCTAATGGATTTAACCAAATTAATTAAAAAAAAAATCAAACGTTTTGTTGTGAAGTTATAGATGGATTTATTAGAACTAGCGATTTATTCGATCAATTTTGTGAGCTACTGTGTTTTTCAAAAGATAAGCCTTTAAATTTGATGGGAAGGAATCGGATTTGTTACATGATTGCCAATGCACCGTACTCCGTATCTCTTGATGTATTCAGCCAGTTGAAAAATTCAAGGGAATTCTTGAAATATTTTTTCAGAACTAAATCCACATATCACATAGATAAATGCAATCTAGTTGAAAATAAGTCGATGAGTCGTAAGTGGGGGAATGTTAATTGTCCCAACTCTGCTACTTTGTGTTCTTCCGTGCCGGGCCGCAAGAGCTTTGAATGTGAGGTGGTCAGAACATGGTATAAGCTCGCTTCGGGGATTTCCCACGATCTATCCCAGCTAGTCTTTAAGCTACTTGAAGTTCATAAAAATTGCCTGAGGCAACACAATCAATTGTTCAGTTCGATGACAAGCCCATGCTTCCCATGATTAAGTAAATTATTACCGCCATCATCATTGTCATCAACTCAGATCCTCTCGCCAAATATTGTGTTAGACAGAATTATACTGTGGTAAGTCATTTCACGATTTTAACAATAATCTATTAGATTCTATCAAAAATGGATTGACCGCAGACTCCGGTTCCAGCGTCTCGTTCTTACGGGGAACGATTATCGCGAGATCGATACCTTGAAGTTAGCCGAACACAAAATAAAAGCAATCATTGCATATCATTAATCCTCTCAGGTGAACTTTTTTTTTTTTTTTCAAAGACCTGGCTTCTCAACTAAGCGCATTGCACAACTCGAAATTACGGTCAGGCAGGTCGGCCACGCCTTTATCAAAACTCAACTCACTCCTCAGGAGTCAAAAAGCTAGCCACCTACCTTGGTCAAGGACCAGGTGGATAAAATAGAAAAATTCATATGCGTCTACGCTGAAAATCGGCAAAGGAGATTTTACTAAATTGCGCACATATAATTTCTACACTTAGGTGTGAGCGAAAATGTAATCCGACGTGAGATGAAGAAAATGGGTTATGTATGGTAGGTCGCTCAGCTAACACCCCCTCTTAACTCAGAGAAGCAATGACAGCTCGCCAGAGATCGTCTCAATTGTACTGTCAATGACAGAATGAATGTTTTATGAACAGATGAAACTTGGGTCACTGATGGTCGACATACGAAATGTTGGGTCACTAGAAAAGTCAGTATTAAGTTCAAGGTTCTTACAACCTTTCTGACCTAATTTGGTACTCAATGTCGGTGGAATTTATCAAGAGACTTGTATTTTAAACAAGCTTCGGAGTCGGGTTTGTTGGATGTTTTGCGCGTCTTTCCTTTAGGAATGAGAAGGGACCTTGCTTGTTCTGGGAGAAAAAATGGGAGTCTATCACTTCAAGATCCTACTCTGATAGAGTCGTACCTTTGATTCACGGTTATGGTCACTATGGAACCAATGCTTGGGACAATGTTTCGTCCGATGATCTTCTGGGACTGATGGGGACAATGCCATCAAGATGTCAGGCAATTTGATACGCAAACGGTGGACAAACCAGATTTAATGATATTCCTTGTTCATTATTATAGTTATTCATGTAAAAGTAGTTACGACATACATAATTCTCAAAAAATATTCATACTGGGCCAAGGACAACCACCTGCATTCATTCTAAAAGAAGTTTTTCCCATACAAGAAATGTTCGTGCTTTTGTTGATCATGCCATGATGGGTTTAGACAAGGCTTATTTAACCTCATTTAAGGCAAATGTACCCCGTAAAATCCACTTTATTTTTACCACCCCATATTCATAGCCCTTGAGGCACGGTACTTAGACAAGTTGCTCTAAGTGATCAACTAAACTATTTAAAGTCTAGTGCCAAGAGGTTCATTCCATTCCTGAGGTCAATGCTTCATATATCCCTCCATAAATCCCTTCATTTAACCCTTAACATATCTCTAACATTCTAGTGCGATTATTAATCTGATTATGGCAGTACAAATTGAGTTGAACCTAATTACAACGGTGATCAACCACTATTTCCCTCCATTTTTATTGTGAGAACTTTTTGCCTTTCATTAACGTACATTCTTATATTATCAGCGGAGAAAGAAATACTAGACTCTCATTGCAATGTGGCATAACACTGCAATGCAACATTCGACATAACGTAGAAACACTCGATTCCATCTGTAAACTCTTGGAGCTGCACCAGAGACGAAATTATTTTTCATCAAGGTAACGACCTCAAGCGTACTTCTGATTCAACAAAGAATTAGTCAAACTCCACGTGAGCGAGGTAATGAAATTGCTGGTCTAATTTCCTCAGTTGAACCCTATTGAGCATCTATGAGATCTGGTCTAAGAGCGACATGGCAAGTATCCGAAGCCACAAGAAAGTATGCATGAATTGTGTGTTAGAGTTGAAGCAATTTGGAAAAATGCCTTAGTGAAGCTTTTCTAATCATTAATTCGAAGTTTACCGTCAAGATTTAAGGTTATGCTAAACATGAGAAGAGGTTAAACAAAGTATTAAAATAGAAACTTCGCAAATGTCCAGCTTTCATTAAATTAATTTGGGTCGGATGGTGTAGTGGTATGCTATCCAGGCTGGCCTTCTAAGTTAGAGTTTGGGTAGCCTTGACACCTGCCCCACTTGAGACGGGAGACCCTGCCTTCTTAGGGAGTGAAATGTTATGCGTTGATGGAGGTACAATTGAACAACCAAAGGTTTTTTGAGAATTTTCCCATTTGGTGGATATTCCCGGAAGAGAAGCACAGAAGGTAACTTCAATTCTCGTAGTGGTATTCGCAAATGCTGTTTGAGTGTGAGTGTCCTCTATTGATAGTCTTTGGCTCCATAAGAAGAATAAAAAATAAAAAAAAATTAATTTGGTTTATTTGAAATTTAAAAAAATGTCAAAACGCTTGTTAAATAAAATTGCGTTATTTAGGGCTAGAATTATTAATTCTCAACCTTACTTTTTTTTTTTTTTTTTAACACTGAAATTTATCAACTGTTGCAAAATTCTGAGGAAAACTATTTTTTATTATCTTCTCTGAACAACTACTCCACTATCACCATAAACAATGTCTCGTGCAGGCAGTTGAGCAACAGGGGATTTTTTTTTCTCGATATTCATGACCAATTACTCCGTCTGAACATTAATTATTATTGTAATAACATAATTTGTTTGTGGATCTCGGGATAGATGACAAAGCGGAATCGATTTCCGACATTCTGAGCCAAATCATCCCAAATTCCTAAAATTAAATGTGACATATTTAGCTTTACACCATCAGGCTCAGATCCACAAAATGTTTAGTTTTTTTTTTTTTTTTTTTTTTTTTTTTTTTTTTTTTTNTATGCCTGTCCGTACTATTTACAAAACTGTAAGATGCATGAAAGAATTCCAGGGTATTATACTGGGGGCTAAAATGGGTCTGAGCAGGGCTATATAAAAGCTAGCAGGGTCTTTTCTGCGCCAATTCACAAACACCAAGCATAAATTTTCTGAGTCGCATAAGCAGTTTACTTCTATCGTGTTTGTGAATATATTGCCAAAAATGGATTTCAGAGAGAATCGACACTAGATCCAGCATCATACCCTGAATGATATGCATGCATCTTACAGTTTTGTAAGTATTACGGACAGACATAGTACAGTGTTTTCATTTCACACTACCGTTTTGTCCCCTGGCGCTAATTCTTGCTGCTTAACCGGATTTGGATAATTTTGTTTTGATTCAATGTGATTTATTTTAATATAATTTGTTTTATTTTGATCTAGAAAAATTATGGAATAACAAATGTTTTTAAATTTTAATTGCCTCTTCCCGAGCATAAATGACAGCCTCACATCTTTTCTGTGTAATTCCTATGAGCTTGGTGTAAAACCATGATCTATTCATCATGCTCCGTAGTTCGTTACATAGCCGCTTTCTTCCCCCATCTTATACCAGAAGAATATGCTATTCGAATCGAGTAATTTCTTTCATAAAATCCGATACACGCTAAATTGAACTAAGATCGGAAGAGTGTGATGAACATTCAATGGTTGAGATTGACCTTACCCAGAACTCTTGGGATATTCCAATAACCACAATTGGGGGGTGACTATCCAGAATGACTGAGATCTGTGTTCTAGTTTTAACCATTCCATCAGTTGGGGGCACTATTCTTTGACGATGAGAGTCAGAGGTGATAAACCCCAATTCTGTCACCCTTAACATGCAAGGGTCTTCCGTCCCCTGAAAAATACCCCCCAGAGCACCCAACCCATATTTTTCCTTACCTTCGTGACAAAAGTGATGTTGACATATTTACTTGTCTTTATCTGGTGGTTAATATTAAGGTCGTTCAAGTTGGAAAATGAGGTAAATATCCTTCAGGTTATCCAATCTGTTATATGTTGCCAGTCCGTGATCCAATTCTCATCGTACCAAAGGATGAACAATCAGTCTTCATCAGCAAATTCATCATGGGCCTGTGCCCAATCTGAGCGTTTTATCTTATTTTCTTCAGATATAATAAGCTTCTTCAACGCCGTATGACGCACATACCCTCTTTTCTTGAGTTCTCTGAATAAAAATATCTGACTCATACTTAAATACTGAAAGGGCCCTGTGTCAAATTCGGCGTTTATCTGATCTGCCTTCGAATTGTACCAAACTAGGCTGCGAATTGGGTTAAATTTATTCACTTTCGTAAAGTATTCTAATTTGTAGAGATTAAAATAGGGTTTTGTCTTTGGTGATTGAAAGTTAACTGAGTCAGTTGGCCTCTATTTAATATTTTTGAATTGGTCCTCAATGAAGCCGAATATTTTTGATTCAACTTTGTAGATCAAATTCATTAGCAAGTGGGGTCCTTATATTACATGTCAATTGACTCAAACTCAGAGGAACTAAAATTCTGCAATGTTTTAATTAAGATTCCCTAATGTCATGGTAAAGATAATACAGGGATATGGTTGCAGGGGCTTCATTTACACAGTGATCGGCAGTGATTTGCTAGAATCCTAGGATCTACCCCAGACTAAAGCAGGGCATACCCCTGTGTATTTAATTATATAATCAATATGTGAAGTTTTAAACTTTGATCACGCGACGAATTCTGTCTCCACCATCTTAATTGTCTCCCTTTTCCGATGTCGCTAATATCCCATTTTGGCGAGATTCCAACACCACCATGGACATCCCACGGAAGAGATTGGAGAATAATTTAGAGCTTCTTTCTAGCCGTAAATTTAAATAGTGTTTATCGTAGTTTTAGAGGTGATTTGCGTTTTCGGGCTCCCAGCTGAATTGCAATCTCAGCCGAAAATTGTAGACCCGTGATATACTCGGTTATGGAAAGGGCAGGCACATGATGTTATTCGCACATTGAAATTTCTAAAATTGCGAACTGCTTGCTCATCAATGAAAGCTCAATTCAAACATAGAAGTAATCAAATATTTCTACCACCTCCTTTCATTGTCATTAAATAATTTAAAAACTCTCAAAAACAATTACGATTTTCTAGGTAAGCCTTATTTTAGTTCGTGATGTTCTCTTGGCTGATGCATTGTCCAGGATGGATTCCCAAAGTGTTTCAAATATTACTCGCCAAAACTCAAGTAAACTTACTCGAGATCCGAATTACAGGTAAGAATAGAATACTGGGGATAAGATTTCTACAGATATTAGCTAACTAATAACAGATTCAGACTCTTTACAGAATTGAAAAATTTAAGTGAAAGATCTCCGAAGCACTTGAGATTACTATTAATCAAGTAAAATACGCCATAAAACCAGGCTGTGTCGATCCAGAAAAAATTTATGGCCGAAAACCATGAATAAGTCCCTAGCAGGAAGGTTAGTTAAAAAGGTTCGTTTGCAGCTCTAAGGAGATTAGGAGATGAAGTACTGGAACTTGCAATGAATTTTCCTGAATGGAATGTAGGTGAAGAAGCTGTTCGAAATGCCATCGAGCGAAGAGGTTGTAATCAACGAGTCGCCAAAATTAACTATCCACTTTCACCAAACACAAACTAATAAGACAAGAGTGGACTTAACGACACCAGTTAGACAGTCTTAATTACTGGTATCGTATCATTTGAAGTGATGAGAAGTATATTAATGATAATGCAATAAATAAAGTGCATATCACAACGAAGGCAAGAATTCATGTATTTCTCAACGAAATATCCACTAACAAAGAATAAAGGAACACGAGTACAACAGTACATGTACTGTCGATCGCTACAACAGATATAATTCTTGGATAGTTTGGGCATGTTTTGCTGGTATCCAGGTAGGGCCGTGACACAATCAATCGTGCAAGAGACTTGGTAGGAATTCACGAAGCCTGACTTTCTCATAAAATTCTTGACGGTATGCACGACAAGTACTTTGCCATATGTGGAAAGAGAGATAGATCTCTCAATTAATAACTATGTAATTTATATTTGTTGTGTTGAACTTTTAGAATAATGACGGAATAAATTGTGCCCTGAACTCGACTTAAATTCAGCCCAAACCTTGGTGATGAAAACAAGGATGCAAACGTTTTACGGGAGAATCTTTCGAGTTAATCTGTCCAATCAGATCATCCCCCGACATTAAGCCCTAATACACTATGGCATGGATAGTCGAATGTACCTGTCGCTGTACTCTCATCCAAGGATCTGAATTGTGAAAATCAAATAGAGATTACCAGGGTCTTACAATCCCTTTTAGCCTTAAATTCGAAAATTGACTTTCATAATTCAGATCCTTGTATAGGAGAAGGCAGGGCTTAGCAAAGATTCGTCAGGGGCTTTATAGTATTTGATTGACTTCTAAAACTTCGCGTTATTTGGAAATGAATAAGATCTGCTCTCGACTCCAAATTTAGTTGGCCGTTAATGAAATGGCAAAAAGGCGAAGGTACCTGTCCATTTCTCAGTATTGTAGCCCCCCCCACGCTTGATTCAATTTTGATGTGAATGGTTACTCATAATTTAAAAACTCTTACTACTATGTCTCTGATAGAAATCGTATCGTTGTCAATTAAAAATGGAATTTACAGGGTATCTAGATTTTTTTGCTAACCTATACCACTGCTACAAGCAAAAGATCCATCCAAAAACTCTAAATTTTATATGATGAAAAGTTCACAAATGAGAATCTTAAGCCTAATAATTTAGGCATTATTATTTTAAACTTTCTGACTAATTGAGGTACTAATCCAGAAGCGTTTTAGCGCTTAGATCAATCCCTGTTAGATACCTGAAGTGAGATTAGCCCTTGAAATAGCAGTGTGAGATGATTTCTACCGTGGAGACATAATATAATATTCTCACAGCCTAAAGACTCAATACAATATGATTTATTAAAAAAAAAAAAAAAAAAAAGACTGTCCCCTAGTANTCTGACTTGCATTATGGCTGCATGAAATAGTCACTCAAAACTTCTACATTTGTACACCGGTATAAGGGTAGATATATCACTGCATAGAGTCTAGTGTTTGCCGAATGCAGTGCTATTTCTACTCTTGAGCAGTTGTACTGTCCCTGTCCATAATACTTTAAAAAGTTTATTGTGCTTGCATGTCAGACAGGGTATAATGCTAGCTCATATGTCGATCCTATTTGAAATCCATTTTTGGCAAAATATTCGGACAGGATAGAAGAAAACTGTTCATGAGCCCCAGAAAATATAAGCATGGACGTAGTAAATTGGTGCTTAAATGGTTCCGCTGACTCCTCCATTGCTATGTTCGACCCACTTTAGCTCCTGTTTTTAACCCATATTGGCATGGGAAATTTTTGTAGTTTTTTTTTTGAAGTATTACGGACAGACACAGTATTTAAATCTACTGTAAAGACCCTGCAGTTTTTCATGGGTGTAAATTGAAACCCTATGACCCTGTAAGAAGCTATGGTAAGGAGAGTTGATTAAAGAACATTCTGACACCTCAGGCCAATTCAGGTAGTACGGTGTGTAATGGGTGTTCAAGGCACCTACCTACAGGGGAAGCTCACTCCTAAGATATAGCTTAGCGCCAGTGATTGGATAAAAGTTCTTCCGTGCTCCCGCCTCATCGCCAGCTATCAATAATCTATCACTTGAGAAGATAATCCTACTATTCATTCTTCTCACACAAGGAACTCGACAGATAACCTGTCTTGAGCTCACCATCGAATTTAGACATCGGAATTTTGATGAGTATGGTAATGGAAGTGTGCCCGAGGATAGAAGATACGACAGACATCTGTCTTTGACAAAGCCTTCCTTATCCGAGGCCAACAGAAGAAAATCGTTATAGTCGTTCTCACATCACATTTATTAAATATAATCCCATTTTTGTTGGATTACTCAGAGCGATAAAACATGTTTAATCGATAGAAGGCATCGTGATCCATACTTAACGGGGAACGTCTGTCAAGCTTTGTTCATCAGTCAGGTCCATGTTGGCTAATAATTTTTGATAGGCTGGAGATGAGTTGAAAAAACACCTTCATCGAAAAATATGAGGAGATATTATCGTGAATTATAGGACAGTTTTTCTGGAAGATAGACAGGACTGCCTTTTCTGGGAAATAAGTTGGGAACCAATTAACGCGCTAAATTACTGCGAGTGCATATTTTCTCTTACTGCTCCCCACATTGAGGCGAATCTTTGATTACAGTTTGCGCAAGATATAGCACTGCTGCACAAGTCAGTCCCCAATTATGAAAGATCTGGGCCAATAAATATCGGTGCCAGTCAGGCCAATTAATCACCCATGTCTTGATCTTATTGAGGCTTTATGGAAAATTATAAAGAACTTATCGAAGGATTACAGCCCAGGTTCCTAGAATGGCTGGTAGTGGTCATATGAGGAGCTCCAGAGAAGATTACAGGAGGTACAGGACTCCCTCGAAGGAAAATTCCTAAGGAAAATTTCTAAGTTGGCTTATCAAGAACACGCCAGTAAGGTGCCAGGCAGCATATTATGTTCGAGGGAGTGGCACCAGATACTGAGGATATGTTGTTACACTAAATAATCAAATTTACCATTAGTCGTAATAAGCGGTAAAAGCTTACTGGATTTGGCACGATTATTTGAGGAAATTTAATAGTCTACATTTAGCATTCAAACAAATTATCGATGATCACTTTCAAATTAGGCCTAGGTAAATATATTTAAGAGAATTTTGTTTAGCAAGCCCCTGTCAAAGATCAACTTTGACATTTCGGACCCTTGGATCAGACTTGATTCATAACAGACTAAATCCCCAGTAAAAGCAATATCTCCTGCAATACTGATCAGATCTGCGTGCTGGAAAGAACTTTTTTTTAAAAATAGGGTTAGCTCTCAACGAGCCTTGTTGAGATAAATGTACTGCTAGTTACTGATACACACCTGAACTAATTTGACCGAGTTATTGGAGTTCAGAACTTGCTCGCGTTATCTTTATAAATGCGCACCAGCCAGTTCCAGAAGCTAGCTGTCTCTTCGTTAACTTCTGGAACTTCGATTAGCTTTTCACAACCAGAGATTTTAACGGCTTTGTTTTGTAACTGAGGCGATTTATTTTGAATCATGTATGGTTAACGTGACAAGTATCAAAAATATTGGTTATCCATTCATGATCGAAACTTCTCCTAGCCTTTAATACAGTCTTATAATCGAATATCTTAGACTCTCTGATCTACAAACGGAAATTTTTGCGACGTTCGTAATCTGTCTTCCTTCCACTAAACGAGCACCGTTAACTTGGTGACCGTGTCACTATGACAGACGGGGTACACTCCGGTGTGGATCCTGGATGTTTTTCCTTAATAATCCATCAATTGGTTTGAATTAAGCAATACCAGCCGTGCTTATTCCATTGAAACTGACTCATTGGAGAAATCATCTCCGTAACTTGTATTCATTTCAATAAATCTTAGATCACGATACAAAGCATATATTATTCTAAAAAGAAAAAAAAAAACTTCATACAGATTAGATTTCTACAACTATAACATGTAAATCCAATGTAATGAGGAGTGATATAGAGAGTATATAAAGGCACATGGTAGATTATACTGGAGAATCGGAAATTAATGAAGCTCTGAGGCCAGAATCGGTGAACAAATGTATGCATGTATCGTGAATTATTAGAGGGAGATTTGTATCTTGTATCTCAGTTGTAACGCCCGAAAGGAATAAAGAGGGCGAACACTTAAGTAAAGCGGAAATCCGTAAAGAACAATATTTCATCCGAATCAGTAAGCGAGCATAAGAGATGGGTACTGTGTTGCGAAGAGCGATTGAGTTACAAATAATGTAGTGCATCGCTCACGTCTATCGACGTTTGATGCTTCGAGTAATTAGAGACATAGAATTCAGGGTATAGTTGGAAGTAAAAGATGGTTCATATTCATGAGGCCAAGAAAGTTGATTCGATTTTGGAATATTTGCTGCCGGCTCTCATGATATAAACATATATTGCAATAATTGAGAAGGCAAGATGTCTACTCGTATTTATGATCTCGAAATATATATGGATAGATGTAAAGCTACTTACTTTCCAGTCAGTTAGGAAGAAAATGTTAATTGGTTGAACGACACCTATTGGATTGATTGATTAATTGGTAGAGTCTAGAAGTACTGGTGTAAAAAATGAGTGAGTAAGCTCTGTTGACAAAAGAAGGTTAATTCAAGTTCATAACGCCATGTCGCTTAGAGATGAGAGAGAAGGTCCTGCCTACGATAGTGTCAGCTCATATGTCCTCAATGAAGAGTATGATGATGAAGATCGTATACTACCACAATATTCAACTAAGCAATAACGAATGCCCTAAAGGTTGAAATTTATCACATTCGGATCAATTTACCGATCTTGTCGATGGATTTAGAAAAAGTTACGTAAGCGGCTTGACTTGGTCCAGCACGTTAAAATGAAAGCTGACTAATAACTGACTACATGTAGGTCACACACCAACAAGCAAGATATTAATATCCATGTTCGCCATGCTCACATTGGTCACCTGTTTTCGGATATTTTAAAGGGTTAGCATTGTATCTTTTAAGTAGGGGGTTATTATCTGGGCAGGAGCAGGCATGCGCAGGTAACATGGATGATTAGTGCTGCGGTAGAGTGACGATCGCCTATGAATCCCACCTCTCTATACAGTCTCATCTCGAGGATTTTTGTTACTCCTTTGCAACTATGGCCGCATTGCAAAGTGAGCATACATGTATATTGTTATTGTGTGTGTATATTAATACTTTGAGCCTCGCTGCCAGCGTAGTTGTGTTGGAGTGGGCAAGAATTGTAGATAATTAATGCCCTGAAGCACTTTGGATGCCACAATATCTTCGACTCGGAGCATTGTTTATCCCCAGTCCTTCCCCCGTGCTGGTTACTTATCGATAACAAGTCGCTGAGCACAGTATTAAAAGAAATGAGAAAAAGAGACAATTGATCATAAATGTCCATAACAAATTTAAGGTTACTGATTGAAGGAATCCCTAGAGCAAGTGGTGTCTGATTTGGATTCAATAGATACGCAACTGTAAGAGACTACCCTTACAAATAGGGTTCAGTTTTTTACGGTCCAAGAAGCGATTGTGAAATCATTCTTTTCCGATTTAAGCGAGTTGACGTGTAATTGTGATTTTATTAACCTGGTTTAGCCCTTGTATTAATCCTTGCATGAATCCCTGCAGATTGTTTCTCACCCTCAGATAGATAGTCTTACCAAATCAAGTTCAAAGTGATATCAAAGCACTCCATTTCAGGTCAGTAGATTAAATGATGGCATAACTTTACACACGAGTTTATCAATCATGCATGTGATACTTGTCCTATGAGATTTGTAAATCAAAAATCAGTTCAGAAATCTCGAAACTCAGAACAGTTGCAAGTTGGTTAAATGGTTTATTTAATGTTACTACTTATTACATTCCAATTGTTTCTATGAAAAAAAAAATTGCGGACCCGTTGGGGCTGGCATCTTATTGGTAATTTTGAACTGTCTCTAACATGAGAGGTTGCTAAGATAATTTATGGACAATGCAATGGTACAACAGAGGCAGCATCACTATCATAAGATTACCGTGGTACTTTTTAGTCACCCACAATGTTTTTCGCTTAATTGACGAATTAAAACTTAGCCTGGCTTGATAGCCACTCCTTCTAGTAATAAGTTTGACCCTAGTCTCATGCAAATTTGTATTTGACTAGGAACAGACTAGATCCTTGAAGGGGAGTACGTGTATACACGTGCATAAGGGGCTAATAAGCAATCAAAGTCGTTTGAAAAAAAAAAAAAAAAAAAAAAAAAAAAAAAAAAAAAAAAAAAAAAAA
>JAHYSP010004963.1:450-17735 GCA_019455505.1 Pleochaeta shiraiana
GGGAAACTTATCAACCAATTGTTATGAAACAAAAGTGGATGTTTGTTTGGAATTGTGGGAGGATTAGGATCATCAAATTTGGTTCTACAAGTATATAGTTTACGACTGCTTCAATTGATTCATATCTAGTATGTAGAAATATATATATTTTTTGTACTTTACATATAATAAAAATATCTTTACTCAATTACTAGTCAATAGAGAAATCGAGAGTTCTATTACTGTCAACTATTCCTTTATCACTTAAAGCCGTATCTATTACTCTGCGAGACATTTCCTCTGAGAGATTCCGTATACGATTTTAACATGAACCTGTGTCAACTTTCCCTCTTTTAATGCATTTACACCATAATGAAAAAGATTTCACCAGACAAGGTTACCTCGATCCTCACCTTACTTAATGAAGGCAAAACATGTAAAGAGTGTGCTGCAATTTTAAGTTGTTCTAAATCCACTGTGTCTAGGTATCGAAAGATGACATTAAATCCAACATCAAAGTCGGTGTTGGGACGGCCACGGAAGCTGACGTCTCGGGACAAGCGATCCCTTGCTCGATTGATCATGATTGACAAAGCCAAAACGGCTGTTAATGCAATGAAACTTGTCAATCTTGAAAGAGAAGATGAAACATGTGTGTAAAGAATAAGGCGAGAAATGAAGGATCAAGGTTTCAGAGCAACAAAGAAGAAGGGAAAAACGAGACTTTCTAAAATTCATCGAAGAGTACGTTTAAATTGAGCATTGGCCCATGAAAATTGGACAGAAAAAGATTGGAAATATGTGATATTTTTAGACGAGACTAAGATTAACCGGATCAATAGTGATGGTATTAAATATACCTGGGGTAAGGATCCTGAGAAACTTAGTCCGGAAATGGTTGAGGGGACGCTGAAGTTTGGGTAAGGGAATTTGATGATTTGGGGATGTATATCTTGGTTTGGCGCAGGTAGGATGGATCGTGTCGTCGGTAGAATGGATTCGAAACAGCTTTTAAGCATTCTGGAATCTCGTTTGTTGCCAACTATTGACTAAGTCGCAAATCAGCTCGTCTCACCCGCAAGAACAAACTTGTTATTTCGACAAGATAATGACCCGAAACATACTTCGGCGGCAACAAAGAATTGGCTAGCCACGAGGGGTATTAAAACCATGGACTGGCTGTCTCAGTCGCCTGATTTGAACCCTATTGAGCACCTGAAAGGTCTAGTTAAACGTCAACTTCGCAGGTAACCAGAGTCTCCCAGGAGTAGACACGAATTGTGGCCAATAGTTGAAGATGAATGAAGTAGATTAGATGCAGGGTCATGTTAAAGAGTATTTGGAAGTATGCCAGTAAGAGTTTCGGCTGTATTGAAGGCCAAAGGAGGTCATACTAAATATTAAAATGTCGGCAGCAAAAGTGTCCCAATATTTTTAAATGCCAAGAATATAATACAAAATGCTATCTCCATTATTAATGATCAAAAAAGTTAAGGAATATGTAGAGAATTAAGTAATGATTATTTTGAAGCAAGAATTCCTAATTTCTACCATGTTGTGAAGTTATTGATAAATCTATCTAGCACACTGGTTTTATTGAAACATTTTGCTGGCTCGTGTATTAGGGAATATCTAGTGTTTCCATGTGTGCTATGATTAATAGGATTAGAGGCGCCATAAATTTTCTTCTAATGTATTATGGATCTTCAAAACATGACTACTTTAATAAATTTATGTAGCGTATTATCTTTTTTATCTCATCTACTTTCCCAACTTGGAATAACTTCCATACAAAATTCATTGCCCTGGTAAAGAATGTTTATCTAGATAATTTGAAGTTCAGGGAGCAACGATGCTATCTGTTCCCCATTTGAGTACAGCATATTCTGAAAAGTATTAAGTAAAGCTAAGGTTGCTGGCAATTTGTACATAGTTTCTCATCATCTTTCGCTACATTTGTTAGCAATTCTAAAAGTATTCAGTTGGTATACACTATTTCAATTCTTCGTTCTTGAACCTAAAAATCGTCGTCTCTTACCTTGTTCTAGACTTTCCCTCCTATATCCTGTACATTCTACCACATATCTTATCACGAACGCTTAGCTCTTAGTCTTCATTTGAATTAAAACAAATCCATGAGTATCATGGAACCTAACCTCGTTAAAAATTTCCTGGATCTGATTGCCACTTGAAAGTGACGCAAAACCAGAATGCAAACGAATAGCAGCTTCCTGGTTGGCAAAGCAGACCACCACATTGGTGGCGTAGCGGCTCATCATATGAGTGCTCGCGGCACGAAGTTCTTTCTAGCTGTACATAAATAGAGATCAAGTACTGTTATGATCCTGATCCGTTAATATCACGTACTCTAGTTTCTGTATCAATTAGCCGAGGCAGGCGATATTAGTGTCCATGCTGAGTAATCAATGTTAACATCAGACTGAAATAGGACTAGCGAGAATTCTTGGTGATTACAGAACAGGAGATCCGGATCACTGATTACGTTTCAACAAATGTACATCTGGATTAAGCTCAACTCATGACTACAGTGATTACGGTTAATTTGCATATGTATATAATAGTAAGATAGACTCACAACTAGATGTAACATTCTCCGTTTTACTATACTTACCAAATATACCATTTTCTTCATTTCTTGTATATACTCTTAAGTAGCAAACAAATAAGAATAAAATTACCATTACTCCCAAGTACCATACTGCATTTCACTCATAATGAACATATTTATCCAATGCGAACATCACGTTACTTCTCATAATAATCTCATAACAACAAGTACCCATAGATGGAGCATTTGAAGAAAATCTAGTTACAGTCAATTTATTACTAAATATCCAACCTTGTCGTTTCGGTCTACCGAATTAAAGCGTTATTATCGACATATGCATTAGGATATATTCTATGAGCTAAAAGTCGAACATCTATACAATCTCTCCATGGGCCCATGCGGGCTGTTATCATGAACAATGCTGAAAGTACAGAGCTATTACAAAACAATGAACTCCATATGTATTACAATTACACAACTACAATAGAACACCATTATATCGACAGGTATCGCTGTTGAAGCTGCTCAAAACATCAGGGACATGAATATAAGCTCTATATCTGATAAAAAAACCCGGCCGGCCCTTAATTTAAAAGTGTTAAGGGTTATCTTGAAGAATAAAAAGTCAAGACTAACAGCAAAGCAAAATAAATACAATCTAGTTTTGCTACACCACACAAGCACTGGTCTATGAGTGATTCGAATCGAGTGATTTAGTCAGATTCAATGAAGATAAGACGCTTGGAGCCAGATGGCAGATCTTGGACGAGTAAACAGAAAGGATAAGAATTGGTAGAAAGAGAGGTGGTGGAGACCCTCAAATTTGGCGGTTGTCGTACCATGATCTGGGGTTGAATGCTTTGTAAGGGGAAGGGGAAAAGATGTAAAATCGATGAAAAGATGGAACAGCATTTGTACACTGGGATATTGGTGATGGATCTCTTGCAAATACCAATGGAATAAGGCGAAACTCTCAAATTCGTCATCCTTATGCAGGACAATGATCCCAACAACACTCTCAAGACGGCTAGATAGTGTTGTAGAGGCCATTATGTAACCGCTATCTCTTGGACAGCCCGATCCCCTAATATTCATTCCGCGTAACACGTCTAGAATTACATCAATAAAAGGTTCAGAGAGTACCCTAAACCGCCGAAGGGATCTCTAGGGCCTTGTGAAAGAATTTAGGAAGAATGTGTAAAAATTCTTAAAGAAGTGTAACAAAAATTTACAGATATTTCCTTGACATATAGATGCAGTGATTAGAGTAAAAGATGGGCACATAAAATTTTCAAGTGCTCGTTAAAAGTTTTCATGATACCCCACCCACAAATTATTCGAATGACCAACGCTCTTTCAATTGCGATTTTTCGATCAAATTTCCGATTCACTTTATCAAACTTGTATTTAAAGAAACTACAGACACAGACTTTTTTTTGTTATTTTATCGTCCTTATGGATTCTAAGACTATCAAGTAAAAGAGATCATGAGTACGTGATTTAGATTAATTGGACATTCACACTCAAACAGCATTTATAAATACCACGACGAGATATAAAGTTAACTTCTGTGCTTCTCTTCCGTGAATATCCACCAAAGAAAAAATTCTCAAACAAAACCTTTTGTTGTTCAAGTGTACCTCCATCAATTTATACATTTCACTCCCTAAGAAGGTAGGGTCTACTGGATTCGAACCAGTGGGTCTTCCGTCTCTAGTGGGGCAGGTATCCAAGCTACCCAAACTCTACTTAGAAGGCTAGCCCGGATGGTATACCACTACACCATCCGACCGAGACATAGACTTTATTGCATACGTAAGAATTTTGTGAGAATCATCACTACATATAAAAATACTTTGGGGTTAAAGGCGAAAATTACGGAATATTTGAATAGATTTTTGGGTCACTGTATCATTGCTCCACTTAATGATATCTATAGGCACTAAAATTAGCAATTAGTCCTGTAATCATCTCGTCTTGTAAACGTGCTCGTGAAAACTTGTTCACATCGACAACTCTCTCAACAGAAATTTTCTCTATCCATCATGGCATCTAATCCCCCAGCCTCTTGCTGCTCTATTGGTTTCAAACATGAGTGAGTTTGCCTAGATAAGTAACTGAGAAATATAACCGTTCAAATTTGGTGTTACATCCATAAGAAATCACTAATAATTAATAGAGGGGATCCAATAGGCAACTCCTTTAACATTGATAATATTGATGCCTACATTTCCGAGCCTAAAGGCGAAAATTTTCACCAAAAAATTGCAATTCTTATTCTACCTGATGTTATTGGTGTTTGGCAAAATTCCAAATTAATCGCTGACAATTTTGCTGCAAACGGTTACACAACTCTTCTCATTGACCTTTTTAATAAAGATCCCGTAAAGCTGAATCCTCCATCTGACTTCGTGTTTATGGATTGGCTCACTAAGGGCAGCACGGGGGACAACCCGCACACAGCTGAATTTGTTGATCCAATAGCAGAGAAAGGAATTGCGTACCTTAAAAAGAAAGGCTTTACCAAAATTGGTGGTGTTGGGTATTGCTTCGGGGCTAAATATGTTGCAAGGTACTTAGCTTCTGGGAAGGGTCTTGATGTTGGTTACGTGGCGCACCCTTCGTGAGTTTTAACTCATCAAAATTTTTAGTCTGAGCTAACTTCTTCAAAGTTTTGTGGAAGAAGAAGAACTTGCAAAAATCAAGGGTCCATTTTCCATATCTGCTGCGGAAATTGATACGATCTTTACTACTGAGAAACGTCACAAGAGCGAGGAAGTTTTATCTAAAACAGGCCAAAACTATCAAATAAATCTCTTCAGTGGCGTGTCTCACGGATTTGCTGTGCGTGGTGACATGAGTCAAAAGCTCCAAAAATTCACAAAAGAAAATTCTTTTCTGCAAGCCGTTTTATGGTTTGATGAGTATTTGCTTTAAGTTTTGAACTTAAAGAAAAATATTGACAAGCTATTATGAGATGATGATAATGGAATTTTCAATGAATCTGGACCATTAAAATTATAAAAACTGCTAGGCGTAGAATGAACTCAAAGCTATAAATTTCAAGACAGCATGCAGAAATGACTTTGCAAGAATCCGTGTGTTAGGATTCGCACAGCTAATAAAAAAACGTGACATTGAATTGTAATTATTCATCAGAGTATATTTCTACATTTAAAGAATATTTATCAAGATTGACTTCTGAACTTGGAAGAGTTAGTCTCAGGACCAACTCTAGAACTTAAGCACTCAATATACGATCTATAAGCTAACCTGTGGATTTTGAAGATTGTTTCAATCACAACTTCACTATGATACGGATATTAATGCAATATATATCCTTAAAAGGTTTTGGGAATTAGTTGCTAGATATCGGATACCTCTTACCCATTCCTATTTTAAATGTGACTGGTACAGTGGCCAGCAAAATGTTCGAATAAGACTTCCATTTTTGATAAATTCAACTGTAACCTAACAACAAAGCATCAAAAATAATTAAAAATAGTCATCTGTATGCTTCCCAGGGGGGCGGAGGACGCGCTGTCAAGGCTTAAGGCCATGGCGAATGTTATCTACTCTACTGAATATTCTAAATTGTCTATCTATTTCTACGGGGTGTCCGGTCAACTCATGGCTCGCTCCATCTTTAGTCGCTATTATTGCAATTTATATTTTGCCAATTATTCGTTCGTATGCTATTGCCCCTGCCGCTGTTCCCAGAAGCCAGATGATTGTATAGATGGGTCATCTTTTGGTCGTGTTTTTTCTGGCAAGAGATCTAGTATTTTTGCAGAAACAAAAATGTTCCGGTGTTTTATCCGCCCAATACATGCAGGCTGAGTAGGTTTTGTGTCCAAATCTTTGATGGTATGCTTTCAAGTCGCCATGTCCAGATCTAGCAGCAACTAGGTGATAAATCACTCTCCTTGGGAACAAAAATCCTGGTGGGCCTTTAGATGGGACCCCAGAGGAAATACCGAACTCCTTGTATCGTCTTGGAGCGTTTTCCAGCCATCATTCGTTCGAGAGCCGGCTCCTATGCTCCCGTACCAGTTTCTTGACTGTTGTGTAAGTTGCGTTGTCGTGTGGCACTTTAAGAATAGCTCTCTATGCTCCTTCTTTGACTAGTTAGTCTGCTATAACTTTTCCCCTTGTGCCAGCATCTCCTTCCAGGAAAAATTCCAAAAGACTAAATAGAGACCAACGTGTTCAGGTAATATATAATTATAATTACCAAAAATCTACATTAACCCCTGTAGGTTAAAACACTCCACAAGTCAGGAATGAATCAAATAAAAATTGCAATCCATCTTGATAGAAGTAGAAGTCGGGTCAGATACGCGCTCATAGTTTCAGATGTAAAACCCAAAAAATCTACAGGTCGGCGTCCAGCTCTCACCTCTAGGGAGGTATATGATATAGAAAATTTCATCACATTATCTGATGAAGGCCGTAGAATATCGTGGCTTGAACTCTAGATGAGGCCCTTCTCACATTTTGGGATAAGTGATAAAGTTATGACAAATTATTGTATTTAAGATGATATATTATATATTCATATGTTCATTTTGTTTTCACTATCTAGGGTAATAAGTGAGCAGCACACACTTACATCTTTAATCCCTAGATATTAGCATTAGTACTCCTATACAAGGATCTGAATTGTAATAGTCAATTTTCAAATACTAGGATAAAAGGCTTTGTAAGACCCTGGTAATCTCTATTTGACATTCACAATTCAGATCCTTGTATGAGAGTAATATGACAATCAGAATATAACAGGTTATGAGCCCGGTAATCACTTTAGCCTTAATTTAATATTCAATCAGCAGCAGCATTCAACAGCAACCAACAGCATCCAGAAGCATCCAGTACACCACGTAAAATATTTAAAGTCACACACAACAATCAAGTTCTTCTTCAAAATGGGCAAGAGTAATCGAGTTATTTTATCTGTTGAAAATATACACCCTATTTGGAAATGAGACTTAGTGACCGAGATTCCTGCAGCAGGCCGTTGGCACCATATTAACGGCACTGCAGTTGAACCTACACATCCTGGAAATAAACTACTAACTATAAGTAGCGAAGATTGGGCAGTTAAATTAGAGGCCTTCTTAGAGAAATTAGATGCATTTGACATTGCAAAATCCACTGCAATGTCAATGATAATTAATAGCTGTGGTATTACTCATCAAAGCAGCATCCGTATGATCAATTACCCAAAGTATGCCTGGGAAAAGCTAAATCTTAAACATAAAGGCGAAAATTGTAGTCGTCTCATGGTGCTTGGTGAACGCATACTAAATACCCTTACATTAAAAATGTCGATGTTGATACTAAAGCTGATTAGATCTAGTCTTTTTATGCCTCTATTTATCAACAGGAACCAACCATGAAACTTCCTGAACAATGGAAGGTAATACTTGTTCTCCTAAGTATGCCGGAAGAATACGCCATGGAGATGGTAATCATCAAAGCCAAAGATGTTCCTCAGTCGTTTTCTGCAATACAAGCTCGATTTAAAGAAAGAGAAACTGCTATATCAATGAAAATAATCACTGAAGAAGTAGATGTCAATTTAGCACGTCAGAATAAAGTATCCGGGGGTGGAAAATTTTGATTTGGCTGTAAGAAACTCCTTTTAGATCTGCCTGTACATCACAGAAAACAAAATTGTCCAACTTATCTTGCGACAGAAGCTTGAAAGGCTTGGGCAAAGAGTGAAAAAGGCAAGAAATATCTTCGTAAAAGGCCAGTGAGCAAGACGGAAAAAATCAAAAGTAACAGTTAAAGTAGTTGATGTTTATTCCTCTGAATCAGATCTTTCTGTCTATCTTTCTCCTATAGACCGCGCTCGTGATATTGAAATTTTGAACACAACAGAAGAAAAGAAAATAATCTTAATAGACCCAGTAAAGGAGTGTAAATACTAGACACATGCGCATCTACGCACACCACTAATCAGCGGCATATTTTCCTCGAAAACAGTCTGCGCCCTTCCCAAAGTAAAATCATCTGGCCAAACGGACAATAAGTGATGGCCACTGCCAAAGGAGACATACTTTTATTTTGGGATGACATCGGGAGACAGGCAATCCCTATAACAATAAGGAATGTTTTACTGGTGCCTGACGCAGATGAGAATTTTTTATCAATCAGACAATTCAATGAATGTAAAGAGATTGAATGCTCCATAAATAAAGATGGTGTGATGAATTTACATAAAGAAGGAAATATCTACTTGCGTGGCATAATATCTAAATATACTTGGTATCTTAATCAAATCTGTTATTTTATTGCAGGGATTTGGAGTAATAGTCTGTTAGGACTATAAATCACGAAGGGATAGAAGATAAATATTATAGCAAAGTTCGATAAAGATCAATTCTTTTTGTGTTTAGATTAATAATTTTCTTATTCTAAAGTGGTACATCTCAGAGGTATTAGTACTCTGAGTTCCCTAACTATTCTATTTACTAGGATGGTACATCTCAGGGCTGGTAAAGTTATCCCTGAGTTCCCATCTTCTAATTGCGAGGTTGGTACATCTCAGGAAGCTGTAAAGTTAATCCTGAGTTCCCATACTACTTATGAATACGTTGCGGAATACACTAGTTCCAACAAAATCAACTACATTCCGCGAGTGTATTCGGCTACAAAAAGGGTAAACATAGCTTTTGAAAAGATTACCGAACTAAGGCAGAGACATTCTGTAAGTATGAGAGTATTGGGTGGGGGGGTGGGGAGGTGTTGACCGATTGAGGAACTGAATTTATTAACAAAACTTTATCAACTTGGTGCTCCGATAATAGAATCAAACTAGAGTCTACAGTCTGCTATCATCCAGAGGCTAATGGAATTGTAGAACGCTGTAATAGGACTCTTTTAGAGATAGCTGATGCTTTCAGAATAAAAGCCGGTCTTCCAGATAAATTTTGGCAATATTCAATTCAAGCTGCAACGTACTTACTTAATCGTGGGCCAGTCACAGCGCTTCCCGAATTGACTCCGTGGGAAGCATGGTATGGCTCAGCCCCAGAGATATCGCACTACAAAGTATGGGGCTACCCAGCATATTTTCATATCCCGAAAGAAAATACTTAAACATGAATGGAAAGGTATCTTTGTTGAGTATCGAGAAGATTCATCTAACACCTACCAAATTTTCAATCCCGAAAATCAAAATACGTATGAAGCTAGATTTGTTATTTTTGATGAGCTGCACAGTAGGGTCAGTTATCAGCTATTAGCTAAAGATCGTAAACATGACGTTCAAGAGCAGTTGCTAGCCGCTGGATATTCAAATGAAGAATCATCTGACCCGGTAATACAACATAAACATTCCGATGAGATCGACAACAATTCAGATGCCTCCAGCGATAGTGACAATGACATGCATAATTCCAATTTAAATCACATATCAACATCATTAACAAAAGTCAGCGAATTAATACAGTCGCAAGATAGTTTTGAGCCACAAAATAAAAATAGATGAATTAAAATCTCTATTAAATTCACAACAAAATTTAACTCATAATCTGGCCGAAACCTACAATGCTAGACAGTTGCAACCGAATCAACCTGAAAATTTTGACACTTATGAATATTCAATATCTAAACCTCCGTCAAAAACAGCCCTTATTCAACAAGAAATGGAGTCTAAGAAACAAGCACGGCAATCAGCTATTTCTCTGGCGGATTCCGACTGGAGAAAGATGGAAACTGAAAGGGGTGATAGAAGAAGCTCACGGATAAAAGAAAATACTTTTCAAGCGCGAATATCTCTTCTAAGTGATTCAACTATCATCCCAATACCAGAAACAATTGAGGAAGCGCTAAAATCTCCTTATGCAGAAAATTGGCAAGAGGCATAAGACTATAAATTTCAATCCATAATTTCAAAAGGAACTTTTTCTGAAGCTATCTCTAAGCCTACACACATTCGTGGCCAAGATTTAGTTAATGTCATATTTGTTTTCTCTCTAAAATATAACGGCAATGGTGATATTTCCAAATTCAAAGCAAGGCTAGTCGCAAGAGGGTTTTCTTAATTACATGGTATAAACTACGAAGAATGTTTCGCACCAACTATGGCATTTGATGCATTCAGAATACTTTTAACAGCTGCAACATACCGGAGCTGGAAAATAAGACAGCTGAATGTCGTTACAGCCTTATTGGCTAGAGATCTGCTGGAGCAAGTTTTTATAAAATTAACAGGAGTATTGAAGAAAACTTTTGGTGAGTATGTTCAAGTATTAAAATGTATATATGGTCCCAAACAAGCAGCAAGAGTTTGTTATTTGCTACTAACAAAATTTCTCGCGTCTCTTCGATTTAAATCTTTGCCAACATATCCTAGAATTATGATTTGCAATAAAGGTAGCAATTTCATAGTTATTGGAATATAACGTTGATGATCTTTTGATCATGGTGAAGAAAGATAATGAGATCTGCAAGGTCATTGAGGCCTTAAAATCTCAGTTTCAAATGAAAGACCTTGGGATGGCCCGCTGGGTTCTAGGAATGCGGCTCAAACAAAACGAAAAATCGATTAGTTTAGATCAATCACTATTTGCAGCAGAGCTGGTAAAAAAGATATATTACCCTATTAGTCCTATATATGCCACCTTTATGGACTCAGGAGTCGTAGCAGTTCTAGAGGATAAAATATCAGAAAAGCTTTCTGATGAGGAGCTGTCTATCTTTCTAAGCCTTCTGGGAAAGCTTAACTGGCTGCGTCACTCAAGACCAAATATAATGTATGCTGTCCATAAATTGCAGTAATTCAATTCTCGAGCTTGTAAACAACATTGGAAAGCGGCCCTTTGTATAGTGAAGGATATCAAATACTACAAAGTTGATCATTTCATTGAAACTCATTCTGGGAGTTTTAAGTCTTATGAATTTCGTGTATTGTCTGATGCTGATTTTGCAGGAGATCCTACAACCAGTAAATCTTCAAGTGGTATACTTGTGATGATAAACAGTGCAGAAACCTGCTTCGCAAGCACAAAGCAAAAAGGAGTATCTAAATCAAAGTTCGAAGCGGAATATATTGCTATGAGTGATGCAGCAAAGCGTGAACTATGGGCCCAGGTACTCTATGCTAAACTCAATGGAAGAGAGGTTTTATGGGATGATCATGGGATTCAAAGTGAAGAAAGTTCGATTGCTTTCCTATTCGGAGATAATAAAGCGGCTGTTACACTTACAAAAGACTAAAAGGGACGTTAGCTATACGTCACATCCGCACTAGTTTCCATCACATTATTGGTGAAATAGAGAAAGAGAGTTTCGGAACAAATTGGGTACCAGGAAAATATATGCTCGCAGATGGTCCCAAACAACCCTTAAGTAAAATTAGATTTGAAGAAAGTAGAAGACATATTGGAGTTAAAGATGTTTCTTAAAACTAGGGATTAGTGGGAGTGTTGTAAATGTGGTCTGTGCAATGTGCAGGGTAGGTAATAAGCGAGCAGCACATATTTACATCTTTAATCCCTAGATATTAGCAATAGTAATATGACAATGAGAATATAACATTGTGGAAGTTCCCTACATAGATCAACATTTAAATCTGAATTTAGAAATGCCACAGGAATATCTCCTCGACGTCGGTGCCAACCAAAATTGGGTGCGAGAATCAACATGATGCGACCTGTCTCTGGTCGAGGTGTTGGTGCAAAAGTTTCTTTATAGTCAATACCAGGTCGATGAGTAAAGCCTTTAGCAGTACATCTAGCTCTATATTTATCAAGAGTACAGTCAGATTGGTATTTTTTCTTAAAAATACACTTGCTCTTCATTAATGTTCGACCTTTTGAAAATTTACTACGATTGATAATTTTTATGGTAGAAGTCTCTTTTAGGGAATTAATTTCTGCATGAGCAGCTTTCTGTCATATTTCTGCATCAGGACTTTTCCATGGCCTCTGCCCATGTCTTTAGATCAGTATTACCTTGTACTGTCTTAGCATAATGCAATTTCTCATAATAAACTTTCTTAACTGGCCTTCCTCGCTTGCTGAAAGTAATTTCTTGTTCGGGAGACGTACTATGCTTAGTGCCTGCAGTTAGAGGTACAGTATTCCACCCCGTCATTATCTGATCATACCTCTCTTCCTGTGGATTATCGTGCATAACCAAGTCATTTTGCTCCCGAGTATGCATAAGTTCTTTACTTTGTACTTGATCTAGTTGCGTTGGACTGAGATCTTTTTGGCATATAACTCCTCACTTAGTTTCATCTTCATCGTCTTTTTCTTCATAATCATCATATTCAGAGTCGATTGATGACAGTGGTCCTGGAGCCGGATTCTATAGTATTACTGAGTTGTAATCCTCTTCGGAATGAAATATGGCGCCATGTCTGGTTTCACATCTACTGTGTACCCTACAGTCCCGTGAAAATTTCAAACCATCTAGAAATTACCTCATGGAGGGGAGTGTAACATGAACATGAGAGCTTCTGGATAATTTTTCTGGACATCAAATGAATAAAGATCCACTGTACTCGTTAATTTGATATATAGGAGTTCTCTCACAGCAGATTCCCATAGTATGTTTACTCCTTCGTTTCGAACGTTCAGCACATGGTTGTAGACTTTTTTGGCCGACAAAGACATTAAATTGGGGGGACAAATCTCTCTTTCAATTCTTGATCTAAGAGACTCCTGGCTTCAACTTCACCCTATTGGAATCTTTCTAGATTTTGCTCATACTCCTTGTAGACTACTGTGAACTCTTTGTTTGAGAGTTTCCCTTTCTTGATCTCTTCTTGACATAGCACTGGTTTAATTCCTTTGATATTATGAAAAACGTGCCCGATGAATTATCTTCTCACAAAAGCCGATTTTAAGTCGGCAGTCTTCTTGTTGTCATAAGTCATATCTACACTGACTTATGTTGTTATAGTTTCAGTAATGCCGAAACGTTTAAAATACTTCAGAATTACAACGAAGATCTTATGGATTAAAACGATGAAACTAATAAGGAGCATATTTGTAATGAGCAAGTTTAAAACCAATGATGTCCCAAAAAAGGGAGATCATCGATCAAAACACGTTTTGCACCAAATATGTCTAATGTACATCTATACGAGAACCTATCAAACATCAACAGCCTTGAAGATGGTCCTAGAAATATAGAGTCAAGTTAGTTAAGTACCTACGTGTTGGATATTATTATAAAGAGGACGATAATCCCGATATAGAGGAGAATATCATCTTTGAAGGACTTGTATTTTCATTTTTCATATCCATTCTATCATTCTATGCGTCTACACAGGACAGAATTATTATTATCCTGATACTTATTGATGCTGACCCCTGGGCCTAACACAATTTCGATTCGACTTGTTCTGTAGACATCTTTCTAATGATTTGTTATTAGCGTTTGAGAAATAAATTATGAAGCCTTTCCGGGTTCAAACATGTTATGATAATCGAAGTGATCTATTCTTCGTAAACTTTAGATCAATTAATACAATAAAATTTATCCTTGTTATCCTCTTTCTTAATAGTATTACAAAGGTAACAGCTCTGGCCCATTTAAGACCATAACATCTTATCACTCTCATTTAACGATTTTCTAGAGTATATTTTCGTGAACTTGCGTTCAATTGCTAGACCTCAGTCAATCTTTTATTTACTTGCCATATCTACAACTTTTTTTTAAGAAATTAATTTTTTCGGTATTTAAAGATTAAAATAAATGAGCTAATCAACAAATATACCCACTATTCAGTAATTAAATGGCGAGGAACAAACTGAGAAACAAGATAATAAGTTTATCTTGTGAATTGGAGGTATGATAGTATCAAAATGTAAGGGTCTTATCATAAAAGTCACAAGTACCCACAACTCGCCGCCTAACTTAATTATCAGGGATTAAGCCGAGTGATAACATATCTCAGTCGTTTCAAGGGATAAATCGAGTTATGACATATCTCTATGGTTTTAAGGGATAAACCGAGTGTTGGCATAACTTTATCAGTCCAACTGACCCTCATGTGGAATCATCTCACGACAGAATAGTTGTGATGTATGTATTGGAATGTGGAATTTGTTAAAGCTTAAGCAGTTAGTGTTTTAATTATAAGATGGCTGAGGCAAGCATACTACCCTTGTAGTTCAATAACAATATGAAATGCTTAGTGAAGGAATTTGCTAAGTGAGAAATGAATAGTTTTCTTGCATGTATTTTGTATGTAAATTATTAACAATAACTTCTAGTCTGGAACGGCAATGGGCCTCTAATTATATATAGTCAATAGACCCATAGCATATTCTATTCCTTTCATCCAATTCCCAACTTATGTTCCTTGGTACTGACCATTACCATTGTTCACAAGACNGATACAACATGCAACAAATTCCCTACCACTTGTTGATGTTCATAATGCAAGTTAATCACAACAGTTAGGCTTCTGAATAATATCACCTAAAGGAAGCGAGTAGGGAGATTGAAGAGTCTGTCAACTATAGTGGAGAGTTATTAATTACTCCCACTTAAGATACAGAGTGCTACATATACTAATTATTACAACTAAGTGATTACATGACTAATTGCTTATTGTTAATAATGGATGGCTGGTCAATGTGTGAATAATCATGGTCGTGGTAGACAAGAGTTCAGCCTTTCTAACCATTTATGACCATGATTATCTTCATTACCAAATAGCACTAATTTTAACAGTATGAACTCTTCAGGTATATTGAAGTAGTTATAGACTGTGGGATTTCATGTACAAGTAAGGAGATGAATTCCGGCAGAAAGAGAAGGAAAATCAGAATCTAAATCATCATAAATGACCATCTTCATCACTTTACTTGAATCATCATCAAAATCATTAACTTTAACTTTATCATTATCTGAATTATAATTACATCTCTTTCTTGATTCTCATCAGAATTACCTTTAGTTGAACTTTGTGACCATTCCCCATCTAAGAATATCTTCCACATTTATTCATATCATTTAACCTGAGTATCCAAACTTAATTTCTGATAGATAGGTGGTGTAGAAAGTTGTGAGCTCGCAGTAGATATTAGTATCACTTGTGCTTATTACTTGCGGAATATAATCCGTGAATTTATTGTATTTATTTATTAGAACTTGTGAAAACTATTTCCCAGGGAAATCTGCGTCTGCTTAAATGCTTTCTCAAGATAAAAGAATCTGCTAGTGTAGTTCACAAGCGAACCATCCACACCATCAGAGCCAGGATAGTTGCAGTGCATTTACTGTAACACTACTACAACGCGCGATCAAGTTATACTGAAGGGACATTACAGTCTGCTATGATAGATATAAATGATGATTGCAACGAAAATGAAAGACGCATGACTGCAGCCTTAAGTGTTCCTAGAAGCACCCTCTGTGGGTAGAACACGGTAATAAATTGGTTGTATACGAGTGTCAATATCTATATAATCAAATTTATAGTTGTCTCTCTCCTTTCTCTTTCTTCACTCAGTACTTAAATAAACCAGCTACCCTTGGATACCAATAATCGCTTAGCTAAAAGACCAGGGTAGTTTAGGCTAATAGCGACCAATCATTAGGTTCTGTTCACATATAGCTCCACCTAAAATCACAAACCCTTAAAACTATTAACCTTTACAATCATAACCTCATGATACATGGTTGTTATTATTATACCAACACCCTCAGAGACCGGCGTAATGGAACCCTACCCCGACGCGATTGTACACCCAATTCAAAGAAGCTGAGCATACTTCTACATATAGCTCTACTCATACATTACATAATTGCTAAAATTTATCATCATACTAGAACTAGGTTTCTTGAATTCACAGGATTTTATTTTATTAAAAAAATAAAATACGAGGAATTGGGAACGTTACAAGGGCTCGAAATCATACTCATGTCATGAGTCTTCATCTCACAAATCTACATTTTCAGCGCATTTTCAACTCCAACACTTCAATCAAATTTACATACCATTTCCACAAATTATCAATAATATTCTTAAACGGAATAAGAAACCGACAAATATGACACCACTTCCTCATTATCTCTACATGCATGGGAAAAAACTGATCTCAATTAAAAAAGAAAAAAGGACTCCAAATTTTAGAGTTTGAAATTTGAAGTTCGACAATTATTTGGGTCACTAGAAGTAATAATTCATTATTTGTCCGGTATTTGCAAATACCAAACTCACTCAATATCTAAAAGATAATTATCTAACAACGCGTCTTATTCTTAACACAATAGTCCATATCTCACGAGCCTCATTAAATTCATTTAGTTCCAGGAACACACCTATTCATAACTAAACACAGTCTAATGTGGCGCATGCTATCAGCAACATTCCCATCACAGAGTACATCCCTACACTTAAAATTAAAATTGAATTAAATACGCAGATCGCAAGCCGCGGACCCTCTGCGTAAAAGATCCGAAGAGTTTGAGCCCGAAAATGATCGATGAAACGGCTAAGTTCAAGGTAGGAAATATGATTATCTGAGAGTGTATGAGTTAGCATGGGGTTGGTGAAATGCAGCAAGTTACCGGAAGAATGAACTCAAATTAACTTATTCGTATTTTTACTGGTTTTTATTATTGTGCTATCTGAATCTTAGTGTCAGGAGTTGCCCTACTTTCAAGGATTTACTTACACCACGTGATGGGCTTAGCCTGCACAGGCAAGGCAATGTTCACATGATAATAGCTTGGACTGGCCCCACTTTATAAAAGCACTAAA
>JAHYSP010004985.1:21688-37485 GCA_019455505.1 Pleochaeta shiraiana
TTGACGCGTCTCAATCACCCAACTTTGAACTTTTGGACATCTGCGCGCCCAGAGTATGTAATTCGCGTTTGGTTATTTTTACTACGGGCTCATTTTACTGTTACCACTTTCATTTACTGTCAATGTTCATCATGTATTTTTAGTCTGTAATTTATGGACAAGTCTCGGCCAAATAATAACTTTGAGCTTAGTTTGATGACCGAGTCTAAGACTGAGTCTGAGTCTAGATGGTAAATATACCAGTCATAACATATCATATTTTCCTATTACTTACTTCACTGAATGAAATAAATTTGGCTCTTTGATATTAGTTCAAGAGTTTTTAATAAACCACTTGCTCATTGTTTCTAGAATCTCAAATAAAACAAGATTAGGAGGAAGATTTTGAAGTAGAGTTTAAGTTATTTTATTCACGAAAAGAAGCAAAACATATTTGAGATGCAGATACTAACATTATCATCTCTTTCTTCTCTATTTGTGACTCACTTTGATTAGTTAGAGGACAACATTAAAGGATCAGAGTTCTTCGAAAGAGAAATTTATATAGAATGATAAGAATTTTTAATTTATATCCAGCTTGATCTTGTAATCAGATAGTTTTCTCTACTTTATTGTCCTCAAATTTTTCGACTTTTTGCTTAGTATTGTAATTGTAGGAAACAATACGAGAAACTTGAATGACTCCAACAAGACCAAGGAAAAAGTTGACTGTAGCAAGACTGTTTTAAGTATCAGTATCTTCTNGGAGAATAAAATGAAACATAAAAAAAAAGCTAACAAGGTACAAATAAACTTACAGCATGTTTTTTGGCTTTATAACGAAGCACCAGCGCGTCCAAATTAAACCCGTTGCAGTTAGTGCAAGATTTTGAGTGAGTGAAAGCTTTTCCGCCGGACGATAGAAGTCGCTAATTCCCGCCAAGACAATTGACCACTGTTGGTTGTCAGTAAGACTTCTCACATGAAAAAAAATTTAGTCTCGTAGATGCTTTAATCCGTGACCGGTCAAATAAATTAACAGTGTGTGCGTAATATTATGATTGTGTTTTATTATTGATATTCGGATGTTGATAATACCTTCATAACGGGTGCCCTGTTTGATCGAACCCCTCCAAATTAGCCTAAATCATATGATAAAATATAAAAGAGTAAAGCGAAAGCGGGCCGTGGTCATCAATCAATAATCATCATCATTGTTACTATTATTATCATCATTATTATACTAACTAACTCACCAAAAATGCACAGTCTTAATTCCGATTGGGCTATCCCACATCTTTTTGAGCCAGTTTGTTGAGGACGACTCCGAAGTAACGGTACTCTGCCACCTGCGCCCATGTTGCTTAAACTGTTGCCGAACCGCTCCAAACCTTGATGCCGATTGAGCGTGACTCATTCCAATACGTGAGGAAGGTCGCGCTGCTCGAAGAGTATTTTTTATGAATGTTGACATGGTGCTGGTGCCGATTGGTGGTACCATTAAAACAATCTTATATACGAAAGAGAAGTAGTCATTAGATGAGAAAATAAAACCCCCCTTAGAATAATTACAGAACAGCTTATCCTGCTTGCTACAACTATTCCAAATTAGGTTGAAAATAGATTTTATATTTGGTAATTTCTGCTGAATGTTTGCCGAATGTAGTATAGTTGAGTTTAGTTTATTTAATGTAAATTTGGATGGTCTTGTCATACATAAACTTAGTATGTGGGGTGCGGAGGGGGGTACTATACTAGCGTGGAGTCAATAAAAAAATGAACTTTAAAAATCACCAGTCCGACTTGACATACCTTTAGGTGACTAAGTAAATAAATAGCAGAAATGTCAGCCAAATTCGCATTCTCTCAAAGTCTTAGAGAGGTACGTTTCTTATTCTGTCAGACAAGTGCAGACAGTAACGCTACGAGGTATGATTGATTACAGAGGGAAATCAACCACACACTGGTATTGTTAAATAATATCTTGTTACATTTACATGTCAAATAGTGGAAAATAAAAATTACTCACGGGTAAATAGAGATAGAATACTAATCATCTTAAATCGATATACAGAACTTTCCTCGGCCGCGCATATCCTACGATGAAAAAGAATAATCCTCATATCCCTATCATGCTCCGTGAAGCCTACGGAACCCATCCTCGAATATATGCTCGATTTGGTTGGTTTAATTCTCAATGTACCAAGAGATATTATGTTTCAGTGTACTCACCACTAGCAGAATTTGGAGAGGAGAAGAGTGCTTCATTAGAAGGTTATTTTTGATCATCATCACGCTTCAAAAGAGTGAATAAAAACTGACGAGTTCCCAGGTCTTTCGGAAAATGAAATCGAAGAAAGAGTTTCCGGATTAGTTCATGCGGGAAAATAATCTATTCAGAGTTCGGTATGTTCGATATGTTTACATCTGTGATGGAATCTATTCTATTTCATCCGGTTGGAACAAGAGCAAGAGTATCCTCAAACCTAATATACACTTAAATCGAAAATTAATACCGAACTTCCTGATAAGTGAATATAATAATTAGTATGAAAGCTATTTGAATCATTTGAGTTTTTTTTTTGGGGAAGAGATTCTTCATCTTTTTATTTGTAAGTGATAAGTTAGAAATTATATGAAAACGAAGGTATCCTTGATCATCAAAACCCGACATGTCAATAAAATCAATCAATCTCAAACAGAAACTATTTTTGGTGAGAGGGGATTTAATTTGATTTGTAGTGTAGTATTTGTCGACTTTAAACACAACTTCGCTCATCTGAAACAAATATCAGGACGTGCCAAAAAGCTACCACCTACAACATTTCAGACCCTCCAAATATTTCAAAATTTTTTAACTACTTTTAAATTTAAGCTTCCAATTTTTAGATTCTCGAGTAAATTTTGTTTTATGCTCAGTTCTTCCCTTCTACCCATTCAGCAAAGCATCCACCAAAGCGTATGATCTTCGGAGCTTCCCATTTATCCCGATAAAATAATTTCTTACGCGACTCCAGCTTTTGCTTAAAACGATGAAGTGTCATCATATCATTACACAAGCCTTGAACCAGCCATTGGGCTGATTCAAAATGGCTGGAGATTTGTTCAACGCACCAAACAGTAGGAGATCCTACAGCTTGGAGATAAGCACTGCAGTATGCATCCTTCCCTATCGCCGTGACAAGTGTAAGCTCTTGCAAAGAGGAAAAATTAGATAACGTCCAAGTAATATCGGCTGAGTGTACACAAAAAAACTCGCTCCAGACTATTATCAACTTCTTAATACTACCAAAAATAATACTATAATCTCGTGAACGCTGAGGATGTAACTTCGGGATCTCCTGGGTTCCTATTCCGAGAAGCATGGTTTTCCTTGAACCATGTGAGAGGAGTGAATTGGTGTGGAGTCCTTGGCTCGGATTGTAGCACCTATAAAATGACTCGGCATGTCCAGTTGGGATGAGAAATATTGTGTCGTTCTCAGGGTCAAATCGTATAACAGTTTCGCCTTTAGATTTGAGTATTCCACAGTATACCTTTAGTATCACTACACGAGAATCTCTGCAAGCCCCGAGTAAGCCAGGTGCTGTTGAATAGGGGGCGCTAAATTTGAGACTCTTTAGACAAGAGATTTGGTCAGCTTCCCAGTCAAAATCATCGCGAGCAAAGACCTTGCTGTCATAAAGGCTCTCGTCGGCTTCAACCTTGAGTCGAAGAATTTGAGGGTCTGGAATCGAAAATTTCCATATAATGATCTGAAGCTCGTAGGGTAGTTCTTTGAATAGCGTGAATCGTCGAGAAGCGTCACCGGTTACACCAATGCTGCTTGGAAACTGAAAATCGATTTTCTTCATAGATAGAGAATTTCCCTTCATCTCTGTTAGGATTTGATGATTCGAATACTGTGGTTTAAGGCCTTATAAATTTATGTGGTTGTAAAGCAATCTTGCAGATGTTGTGGCAATGGGGCAATGGAAGAGCTATGTCATGCTCAGCGCCTTCGAGTGAACAAATATTCAAACATCAATTCAATTTGAAACAGAATATCAGGAGAATATGCCGCTAGATGAGAGATAAGAACTCAATCCAACTAAGAATCTCAAAATTAATTCAAATAAACCTCAAAGCAGGAGTCCGAGTAGCTTCGTAATCATATACATGAGATGAAAAAACTATTTTCATAAAAAATACATGTCAAGCGCAGTAAGTTAAAATTGTTAACTAAAATCATTTTATTCATCACTTAGGACCTTGTTTCGTTGGTTGGTGAAAAGAATAACAAATCCCAACGGTACACTTGTAATTTGAGCAATTTTGAGGAGAGTAACTTGATTTTTTAAAATGATTTAAAACACGGAGTTGCGTGAGAAGAGCCTCGCAATAGAAAAGCAGCCTGTTCAAATGTCAGCACGATGTATTGTGAAAGGAAAGAGCATATCAGTGAAAGCCAGGCGTACCTTGGAAGTGAACTTGCCATGGAACTTGCCACTTGGAGTTTAGACATAAAGAAGCTCTCAATTTTCAGGTATATTGATGAAGATTTTTATCTACTCTAAGCAGCAGCTTTTACTTAAAAATTCCAGTGACTTTATTGATGTCTAACGTAAGGTTCTCTGCTCTACCATCAATAACTATAGATAGACCACCACGATGGGAGTTTCGAGTGTGATAAGCACAGATATGTGAATGCCATTCAAAAAAAAAAAATAACTGACTTAACACTCAAATTTATTGATACTTCAAGATTCCTAAAAGCTTTGCCATCATTTACCTCAGAACTCACCTATGTCGGCTCACATAGATTCTTGGCTATTTCTCTCTAATTCCCTTTTCTTTCTAGCAACTTCAGATTTTGACTCTCTTTCTTTTTTCTTAGAATCAGCTTCAACAAGCCAAATGTTTTTGTCATTCTTTGCATACTCGCGTAATTTCATGGTGAAATCATCGAAATCTTGTTGCTTTCGCTCCCGATTCTCCAAAGAGCGTTTCTGAAGGTCAGGATTGTAGCGCGAGAAGAGTTCTTCGGGTGTCGGAGTAACATAGACAACTAATGCAGGGCCACCAATACAGCATACCAGACCACTAAGGTGCAGTTAGAGATCACTAAGTCAAACAAATAGTCAGTGTAGAGACTTACACGGTAGCCATTTTGCCTATCATCCTCCAGTTAGTGGGTTTTCTCACTGGCATTTTATCTATGCCTATGTCAAAATGATGTAGAAAATCTCGTTAAGAAAGCCGGTTGGTTTATCTGGGGTACTTTAGATCTTGATAGACTTTGCATGGATGATTAATGGATAATTGAAAAACCATTTTTACATAACTCCATCATTTCCTCAAGCCAAACTAAGTAATTATCTAATCATCTCCATTTATTCTACATACCGAAACACTCGTGTTTTAGTAACAATGCGGGTATGATATTATTTATCTATAATCTTTTTCATGTAAACAATATTTCCATAATAGTGCTCGAGCCACAATGCCAATGGGTGGGTACCCAGACGAAGTTAAAGATGCTGTAAGTAAAAGGATATACCAACTTTCGTTAATGGGTCCAATTTCTACATGATATTCATAGATGATAATAACATCAAAGGACTTGATGCGGACATAAGTCCATGATCACGCATATTTTCGAATTACCTAGCGGAAACTTGATCGCAATATTTTATTGATGTAAATTAATATGTTACATTATTGATAAAAACAAAGTTCTCATGCTGTACTGGCGTATATGTGCATTATGTCCTGTATATCAAGGAGAGTCAAGAACAGTCTCATTCTAAACAGAATGAAAGTCACAAATATAGCATCTAAGGTCAATCTTTTTGTTGGAAGGTTCAGGTTTTCTGATCTAAAAAGGGCTCTATCTACTTCAATACTTCTCAACTGTTACTCAGATATCGACTCACTTCATTCCCTCAAGTACCTCAAGTATAGAATGTCAAGTGGTGACTCAAGCCGAGTCATCTGACAAGTTTCACATCTTCCATGATCTCTTTACGGTATCATCACACCAAAAATTTCAAAATAAAAACCTTAAAGTGATGTTTCCGTGATCAGTTTTATATTTTCGATGCACTTCCGCTGATCTCCAAGCAAAAATTCATGAGCCTCGAAGAAAACTAATGATATCGGCAATTGTTTGACGTATGCTCCAATCAACTACATGATTCAGATTACTTAAATCTCATGTTATTAATTTTCGTTGGATTCCACCCCCGAACATGTCATCTATATGGTTCCCAATGGTGGTAGTTATTCACAAGCTGTTGTATAGTCACATTAGGGAGGTCATCGTATTGCACCAGAAACTTGAGCTCCTTAATAATAAAATTTAACGGAAATAACCATGAGTTGTCGCTTGGTAGAAGCAAGGAATCAGTCGGCAGTTTGTTTGGTCAAGATAGAAATTATAGTTGAAGTGAAATAAATTAAAGTAAAAAAAGGAGTTTAATATTGCACAGTACATAAAACAAACAAAATGTCGTATTTTTTTTTAAAAAAAAAAAGATTTGTCTAAATAAGATCATAATTGTTGGTGTTAATTTCTTATGAATTATTTGTTCAAGAAAGCGGAAAAGAAAGCATCTACTCCAATCGTGAAAAGTGATTTGTAAGTTACTATTTATTATTGAGTAGGTTGAACATGATGAAAAATTTAGACTTAACAAATGCACCTACTGAAAAGTTTGTAAAGAGTACCGAGATAAGGTTGTAATTGGGGTCGGATGGTGTAGTGGTATGCCATCCGGGCTGGCCTTCTAAGTAGATTTTGGGTAGCCTTGACACCTGCCCCACTTGAGACGGAAGACCACTGGTTCGAATCTAGTAGACCCTACCTTCTTAGGGGGTGAAATGTATACGTTGATCGAGGTACACTTGAACTGAACAACCAAAGGTCTTTTGAGAGTTTTCCCTTTGGTGGATATTCACGGAAGAGAAGCACAGGAGGTAACTTAATTTCTAGCAGTGGTATTCGCAAATGCTGTTTGAGTGTGAGTGTTCAATTAATCTAAATCACGTACTCATGATCTCTTGTCCTTGGTAGTCTTAGATAGACTCCATAAGGACGATAAAAGTAAAATAAAAATAAAAAACGGTTGTAATTGTAATTAGTAGATATTGTGAAGTCTCGGTAATACGAAGAGCCTCGACATCCACTCATTTCCAGTTATAGTTCAGACTCTAAGTTATTGTCCAAGATACAGACGGGTAAGGGTAGAGTCACTTCTCATAGCGAGATTTCGAGAGAGATTGTCTGAAACTGTTTTTCTGTTCGGTTGTTGGAATTTATTCGTTGATTAAATTCCCTCATATTTCTAGGAATTTGATCTCTATAAATTACAATTATTCCTTCATAAGAGAATTACTAGTAGCATTATTGCTGCGAAAATGAAGAAGTTGTATTGCGAAGGCGGATTACGTAATTTTTCAGCAACATGCCGAACAGAGTTAATAAATATTAATGAATTTGAATTATAGTACTACTTTGCTTATCAACGGTTTACAACTGAGTGTAGAGATAATAATTTTGATTGGCTCACCAAAGTTGTACCTTTGATCTTTTCTATGATACATATAAAGCTTTGTATAAACAAAAGTTTACTACATTATTTCCATCCATACTTGTAACTCTCTAAATTATGCTCCAGAAATCTCAGAGGGAACATGACTTTTTATTTTTATTTTTATTTTTTTTAAAATCATTTTAATGTGTATGCAGCCTATAGGCTATGACACATTAGCAGTGTTTATATACATAGAATGATTCACCTTGACAGTAGGTACACTTATGCCTCAGCGACATATGACTTTGATTGCATCCTTCTCGCAGGGTTAAATGGTACGGTACGCGATCTTTTGGCATTTATTCGGGACAAGCTTGGCTTGAATTGAAATAAAGCCAATTAATTAGTCAGAGATCCACTTAATTCTAGCCGAGGAGCTGCCACAATCATTTTCTACTTTTTTTCTTTTTGGGGAAAAGATAAAATAAAAAGCGGTGTCAACTAGAAGGAAATGATTATAATATAGCATCATCATCTAATTTGAAAAGCACTTTTCCGTATAAACTTTATAGTCATTATTTTTCTTATCATCTCATGTTGCGATGTTGTGATGGGAGATATAACAAATGCTGATAAGATAGCTACTGCTGTCTTAAATGAATTTGAAGCATGGCCGAAAAATAGAAAGCCTCTAGTTAGAACTGATGGTGTAAAGGAATGGGTTCCCTTGAGCGGAATTGTGGTGCAAGGTAAGTTACACTTCACTATCGAATTCTCTCTCTACCTAACTAACATAAATTGCAGAAAGTAATAATTTCGTCTGTTTAGCGGTAGCGTTAGAGGCATATTTTTATTTTTCTTCTTTAAAAATCACTAAGTCATATTAGAACTGGCATGAAATGCCTACCTCATAATAAGGTGGTTCAGGCTCAAGGACTGGCGCTTCACGATTGGCACGCAGAAATACTTGCTATTCGTTCTCTAAACATCTTCTTGCTTGAAGAATGTCACGCTTTGTCATTGATCAAGGAGAAAACATCAAAGTATGTTCGCCGACGAACTAAAGAAGAAATTACCCAGACTTGTTTCCAGCCTTTTGCTGTTAGCGATGACTTAATTTTACACATGTATTGTTCAGAAGTTCCTTGTATGTGATTTATGACTATTCTTCTTGATGAAAAATCTCTGGCTCTTTATCTCCCTCTATTATAAGAACCTAATTACAATTATCAGGTGGTGATGCTAGCATGGAGCTCACAATAGCTGCCCAAAAAGATAGCACACCTTGGAAATTTCCTTCACCTTCGGGACAAATACATTCATCATCAAATTTATTGTGTGGGCGCTCCTATTTTTCGAACCTAGGCTCTATACGAAGTAAACCATCTCGGCCGGATGCGCCACCCTCACTTTCCAAGTCCTGTTCCGATAAGCTATGCCTTAAGCAATCTACTTCCCTGCTTTCCTCTGTTACCTCTCTTCTGATATCGCCAGAAAATATGTACATTAATTCCCTCATTATTCCAATGTCTCAATATTCTAAGAACGCATGTGAACGAGCATTCTCAGATTCAGGGCGCCTGAAACTTCTGAAAGAAATCTTAATTGATCATTCTTGGTCTGGAGGTTATCACTTTCAGTCATTTTCTGTCTATCCCACATCTCTCGAATTCAAATATTCACGTCGTCAGCCTTTGCCACATGGTGGGAGACTTTCATCTAGTAATCTGGCCTCGTTTTCGACGCAAAACATTAGTGGCACTCTCATAGGCGGAACACTCCAAGGCCATAGACAGTTTTCGATAAAAGGCGCCCCACCTATGTGTAAGCGGCACATGTGGCAACTCGCTCTTGCGATTGCGCAAAGTACCGAAAATAAGTATATTATCAATCAATTGAATTCCAAGACTTATGGTGAGTTTAAACGTGGGGATTTGTTGAGTATTCGACACAAGGTAAAGAAAGACGTGAGATGTGTACTTGGTGGAAATTCAGGTGAAAGTGGTTGGGTTCAAAATTCTGGCGGCGAAGATTGGTGTTTGAAATAATCGACTTGATCTAAATCAAACGTCGGACTCAAAATGAACAGAAGAGTAGTTCATATTGAATATGCCATTTGAATGAAATCTCCAATCATTAGAGCCTAGTCGTATTTTCCCCACATTTCTTTTTTCAATTTCTTAGTCGAACAAAAAAAATAAAAAATGAAAAAATATGTTAGAGTGAACTTAGAAGCTGTCAGACTCTCGCAAGCTGGAAGAGTGAGTCTTAAAAACACAGATAACTCCCTAAGTCGATAGAGAGATGGAAGCTTAACTGCATGAGTGAGGAAATTCATTGTCTTCATGAATTAGTTTTGTTAATTTCATATATGTCGTAAATTTTAAGTCCAATCCTTATTGATGAAATTTAAAATGCATATGTAGCCATTCAAAGAAATCTCTGGCTAGCAATGCTATAAATCCATATGAGCAAGATCAGCATGCACATGTGATCCGACTAACATTCGCATGTTTATTGTGTAATTCAAAATTTTGAATGTAATTCCAGTTAATTAATGAAGCAGAGACATGAATTTTTGTGTATTTAGTGGAGTTTATTGCCAATATAGACTGTTATTATCGGGATCGGCCCTTGAATTACTGCCAGTTGGAATATGCTTTCATACACAGATGTCTAATTTTATATTTCATTGCACATTATATATCAAAATGAATATGAAAATGATAAAGTTTTATCGATGGAGTTTTTAATAAAAGACTCCCTTGGAGTTCTTCTGTAAGAAAACAATTTTTAGCCCTGAAGTTGTAAATAGGAAATAATGAGGGCTCAAATTGGGAAGGAATGTCAAGTTCCTCTCAGTAGCAGCTTCCGTGTAACATAGGATAACTGAAAAGAGAACTTAATGATATTTGAAAGAAGTTACTCACCTTAGAGCCTGAAATCTTTTCTCGAGATCTCAGGACTGCTTTACTACCGCCTCTTTTTAAGTCTTCTAATCGCTCACGGGCCTTGGGAAAATTCTGAGCTGTTTGTATACTGTTAGTGCTTGTCTTCAAAAAATTGTCGAAAAGCAATTATACCTGCGGCTCTCCAATACCATCTCTTCGCGTCATCCAAGTTTGCTGGACTTCCAATTCCCACCTCAGTAAAGTAGCCCATAGCGTATTCCGCTTTCGCCAGTCCCGCCATGGCAGCTTTTCTAGCCCAAAGATATGCTTCTGTGTCATTTTGTTGCAACACACCTTCACTACCAGTGAGATACCATCCGCTAAGTGCCAGCTCTGCCTGATGTTCACCTTGTGCCGCAGCTCGTGAATACCATAATATACTCAATTTTGGATCGATAGGGCAATTAAACAACCCGTATTCATATGCGCAGCCCAAGCGAAATTGAGAGAATTTATATCCAAGGTCAGCAGCTTGTTGGAACAACTGAAATGAGTATGCCTCATCTCTAATCACTGAGTTTTCGGAGCTTTGTGGTTGTTCATACAGTAAAGCTAGTTCATGAAGAGCGTGGGGATTCTCAGCGTCTGCACGCTCGGCAGCCCGCTTCAACCAGCCAATAGCTTCTCGGGGGTTTCGAGGCTGACCAAGTAGACCCTTTAACAGAACAATACCTATTTTATACATAGCTGGAGTGTCACCAAGCATGGCAGCTCTTTTATACCATTGAATAGCTTTTGAAGGGTCTTTGCGAGTGCCTCCACCTTCTTCATGACCTAGTTCGCAGCATACAGCAGTGCGATAAGCAGCTGCGGCATGACCAGCTTTGGCAGCAGATTGATAAAGCGAAAAAGCTTCTTTGTGGTCAACCTCAAGTCCAGAAGCACCACGTCCATAACAATCTGCGAGATAGAACATGGCTTCGATATTTTGATTCGCAACAAGTTTTTTAAGTAGTCTCAGGGCCTCTGCAACATATTTCTCGCGAGCCTTATTTCGCGATCTTTGATCAGGAATATTCTGAACGAGAGTTGTCGTAGAATCTACGAGATGCTTTGCAAGGAGTAATTGAGAAGCCTGATCTGTGGGGTTTATTTTGATAGTATTTCGGAGATATTCGATCTCACCAGTTAAGTCTTTTTCAACTGCGACGGCATCGGGTGAGGTCCATGGAGCTTGTTGAATTGGAGAAGCATTATTGTAATTGCGAATTGGTGCAGGCTTGTTATTGATTTGTGCCATATTGCTATTTGAAATTAGCCCTGGCCGAACAGGCATTGGATGTGAAGGTAAATTGTCATCTGATGCCTGCCCATAGAAATTGTTCGAATAAATTTGACCAGAGTCAGTCATTTCACCATTATGAGCTGTCCCGATGTTTGAGTTTGAAGCAGTAGAGCTAGTTCGCGGTGGTGGTTGGAAATCTTGAATAGGATTCGAAAGATACTGTTCATTATAGCCTTGGTGCGGCGTTAAAGGTTCGTACCTTTGACTGGAGTGATCGTTACCATATCCATTTGCAAAGTTAGTTTGATATTCATAATCGTTAAGAGAATTCTCTGCAATTTCATAGACAGTTGGAAAGGTTTGACCCTGTTCAGGCATGTTTGGTTGGAAACTCGAAGATTTGAATTCTCTGTAAACATTATTTTGCTTTTGTACCGGAACTTGGATATGCGCCTCGAAAGAAGCACCTCTTTTATGACTTTGAGGGGAATTAACATTGAAGTCCGGCATTTCCATATTGGAAGATTGCGTTCCTGCGAGATCATTTTTACCATAGTAATCACCATAAGGTCCACCAACACTTTGATTTAGAGATAGTTCGTTAGTTTTTAGGGTTAGAGGCATCGGTGACATTCTACTTTGATAATTATGTGGAGGCGGTCGATTACTCGAGGCAGTAGAAGGCCTAGGAGGCATACCTCGGCTAGCAGGTTCGTTGCTGGTCATTGCGGTCCCAAAACTATTTTGCACAGGCATGGTAGGAGTTCTACGTAGAGGGGTAGGAGTCGGGATTGAAATATTATTACCTGGCTTTGGTGCATCCAGATCAGCATCAGAGTATCCTCGTTGTGGAAGACCCTGGGGAGGATATCCTCTATGTAAGTTTCTCTGTTCTGGATTCATTTGAGTATTATATTCAGTAGGTTCACGCCGTAAACTATTATCTTTGCTTTGCTCAGTCTCGTTTATAGATGATGGACCCCGTGGTTTGACGGGCTTCTCTTGACTACCTTTCCGTCTATTATTTCGAGGAAGAACTTGCGATGTCCCACCTATTTCCATTGCTGACATCTGTTCTAAGATCTCTTTTTCTTGTGTAAAAGATGTCTTTTTTTGCGTTCCTGGGAATGTTGGGAATGGGCTATCCCATGCTGGTTGATCAGGAGATAATGTCGGGGATTTCAGTGGTTTACGAATTCCCGCTCATAAACAGTCAGAAAATACCTGCGCAAAATAAACTTAGAAGCTTACCATGATCTGCACTACCAGATCTATCAATTGGTGGAGGTTTCATTCCGGGTCTACCAGGCCCACTGTTGGGATAAATTCTTCCTTTCTCAGAAGCAATTGGATCATATCTAGCCCTCATACCATCTGCAGTAGATGGCCTTGGCTCTGCTGGAATTGCGGCTCTTCCTTGTTGCATAGGTATTGCCCGCGGGCCATCGGGGTAATTTTGCTGATATGGTGATTGATTGTATCTCATCTGATTCATTGGTGTATAGTTATTTCTTCTTACTTCTTCATTGTATTCTTGATAGCCAGGAGTATAATCCTGGGGTAAGTTTGTATCTCTATGGTCAAATTGCTGAAATTGAGGTTCATATCTTTGTAAAGCTGGCTCATCGTGGGGACGCTGAGATGTTTGAGAGTAGGCTGGGTTGTGAGCCATTTTGATCACTTCGTAGGATTGAATTTCGTATGGAGAATGCTTCTATCAAGTTTCCAATCTGATTACCAGATTCCTACAACGATTTACCTGGGAGATTTCCCGATGGCCTTTTATTCCTGCGGACAGATAGGAAGACTATAAAGTGAAACTGTAAAAAATTGAGATAATTTATCGGATATGATATCTATTATTCAACTAGTATTTTGATTTTATTTATCATCAGGTTGTTTTTTAATGTATCAAAAAATTCAGAGATTGAATACAAGTGTTCGAGCATTCTGGTCTGTTAATCTGTATCCACATCCGTTTGAAGACAAGGCTGAAGACGAGGCTGACTTATGATAAATAATACATTTCTTATTATGGAATTTATACGAGTCTCTCTCGGCTAGTCTAACGAATCAAAGCTCACTCATCGCTGAAGAAATGACGTTTAATTCGTCAGATTAGACGAGGAGAATTCATATCAAATTCATATTTCAAGCCCTATACACATCAAACAGACTTTTCACCCTGAGCATTTTGATAACTCAGAGTAGTTTCTCTTATAGTCTCATCCTAGTATCAGAAATATTATTGGGGTGTTGACATTGAAGATGTGGCCCAATTCTGTTTCTGAACCTTGAACGGCTGGCGTCTCAAAACCCTACAAGGATAATAGTACCCACGGCAGAATAAAAGTCTCAGCCAATTTTCATGCAAGGTCAATGTGCAGGTCAAATATCGACATTGCTAACTAAAAAACTAAAAAATGGCAAAATTGTCTGCTGATCTTCTCTACCGTATCTAACGGGAGTAACTACCACATTTCCCATGGCAAAATCAACTTTCACTTCTGCCGAGAATGATATGTGACGAGTATGAGAAAAAAAAAAAAAAAACCCCCCAAGCATTTGTGGGCTGTGAAGTTATTTTCTTTTGCATAAATGCCACAAGATTGGAAAATACCCATAAAATAGAAGTCAGTAATTGATTTTACTCCGTAAATTATTTTCTACAAAGTTAGATAAAAATAAGATTAATATATTAAGAGTCTTCGAAGAGGAGAGATATTTATTTGTTCAGATATCTCTCGCACTTGCTGCAATTGCCTTTTGCTCCAAAGCATAAAAAATGAAGGCGCAAATCAGATCCGCTTGAATTGCCCGGCCACAATAAATACCATACATATATTTCATCATTAACATGGATATCAGTCACTGTATCCCTCTCACTGTTGCGAATCACGGTCAGCGGTGTTATTTATTTATTTTTCTCTTTTATATTTTGAGGGGAGAACATAGTTTGTAGTTATTTGTGGCTCGTCAATCGTGAATCAGTCACCTTTTCCAGACGACTATCATGTTATGTTACGTTTTCATGTCAGTCTTTTTCTGGAACGAGTAAAGTCGCTCAAAGAGCAAGGGACGGACGAACATTAACCCCTGAGCCGGTCCCCCTGAGCCCGGAGTAGTTCAGGATCGGTTTCGGTAGATAATTTATCGACTTTTTAATCAAAACTTTGATTTCTAAATGAATAGTTCTTGCTGGAGACAAACCTAAAGATATCATCTGCATTAGAGTAAGTATATCCATCTTTCAACCTTAAATATCAATCAGATGGACAGTTCCTATGAGAAGAGCATTTCCAGATTCGGATTAAACTTTATTCGGTCTGTTAAATTTTCCTAAGCGGACCGTAGTATTTCTTTTTGTAAAGTTTATTCTAATCCCTGATGAATAAAATCAGTAGTGGCAGTAAGGTAGGTAAGTATCAATTCCATTTATGAAAGGAATTTCATAACTTCAAAATTGAGATCCGATTGGTTTTCAAAAATAACTACTTCATGGTATTTTGCATACATGGGGAAAATAAGATTGTCTATTTATAGAATTTCGGGTTATTTTAGTAATTTCAAAAGAAACAAGATAGGAATAAGACAGCCAATGATTTGCCTACATATTTGCTTTTTAAAATCAATATAATTGCCCTTTTGCTTTAATCGATCGGATGGTAAAGCGGTACACTATCCGGGGTGAAAGGAGAGCCGCCTTATCTGTAATGATGTCTGTAGACAAAATCCGAGACATTAGTGCCCAAACTATATGCGTGTAAATAATTACAATATCACATTTGTATTTCTCGACTGATTTTCAAGTTCAGGCTTAACAGCTGAAAACACATTATATGTTAGTTTTTAGAGAAAAAAATTAAATTCTTTTGAACACTGTATATCACATGACTCCGTGTTTCTGACCTATTGAATGGAGTTTTTAAGTAAACAAAAAAATCTTAAATCAGCATTCTTTCTTCTTTTTTTTAAAAAATCATTTAATGGGTATGCAGCCTCAAGGCTATGACACATTAGCAATGTTTACATACATGGAATGATTCAACTTGACAGTAGGTACACTTATGCCTCAGTTTCCATTTGTAGATGCCACTATGAAGTATGTTCACTTTTTCTTCGCCAACA